>JARQOC010000005.1:570327703-570555239 GCA_033576535.1 Allobates femoralis | reverse complement strand
AATCATCAGATGTACCATCATTACAGGAATGCAGCACCAGAACTATCATTAGTACATGAATACATCACCAATACAACCAACAGTAGAGCAATACAGCATAATAACCATCATCAGTACACCAATACAGAACCACCAACAGCTAAAAAAATGTAGAATCCCTAGAATCAACATCAGTAAAGAAATACATCATCATAAATACCATCATTACAGGAATACAGCACCAGAACCATCATCAGTACATGAATACATCACCAAAACAACCAATAGTACAGCAATGCAATATACTAACCATCATCGGTACATCAATACAAAACCACCAACAGTAAAAGAAAATAGGATCCCTAGAACCACCATCAGTAAAGAAATATATCATCAGATGTACCATCATTACAGGAATGCTGCACCAAACCATCATTAGTACATGAATACATCACCAATACAACCAACAGTAGAGCAATACAGCATAATAACCATCATCAGTGCAGCAATACAGAACCACTAACAGTAAAAAATATAGCATCCCTGGAACCACCATCAGTAAAGAAATACATCATCATAAATACCATCATTACAGGAATACAGCACCAGAACCATCATCAGTACATGAATACATCACCAAAACAACCAATAGTACAGTAATACAGCATACTAACCATCATCGATACATCAATACAAAACCACCAACAGTAAAAGAAAATCGGATCCCTAGAAACACCATCAGTAAAGAAATACATCATCAGATGTACCATCATTACAGGAATGCAGCACCAGAACCATCATTAGTACATGAATACATCACCAATACAACCAACAGTAGAGCAATACAGCATAATAACCATCATCAGTGCAGCAATACAGAACCACTAACAGTAAAAAATATAGCATCCCTAGAACCACCATCAGTAAAAAAACATCAGAAATACCATAAGTAAAGGAATACAGCACCAGAATCATCATCAGTACATGAATATATCACCAAAACAAGCAACAGTACAACAATACAGCATCATAACCATCATCACTACAGCAATACAGAACCATCAACAGTAAAAAAAATATAGGATCCGTAGAACCACCATCATAACCATCATCAGTACAGCAACACATAACCAAAACCACCAACAGTACAGAAATACAGGATCACTAGAACCACTTTCACTACCAGAATATAGCACTAGAACCATCATCATTACAACTCCCAGTCACCTACTGGCTCAGAGGCCATAGGCTGGCGCATCATGGCCACTTTGGTAAGTCTCATCCGTTTTAGTGGCTGTGACTGATTCCACTCAGTCCCACTTCACTATCAATCCCATTTGCTGCACTGAGTGTCAGGATCAGACAGCCACTAGGAAAATATATGGACCTGTGCCTGTAGAGAAGTTATGTCGCCACTGGTCTGATATTGATGGCCTTTCTTAAGGACACATTTCACTACAATAGTCCAGGAAAATCTGAATAAATGCAAATTAAAGCCAAGAAATCATATTCCTGAAGGAATTAATATACCGTACTTCACAAAAATATCTAAAAAATGTCCAATTAATTACTTCACCCTGTCCTAAAAGTGTATATATTACACGCTGTTAGGACTTGGCTACAAACTTGAATCTTTTAACTAATGCTCCTAGCATAAATACAGATGTAATAATTGTTAACTTGTTAAATGGCCTAATACTTTATCAACATAGCCATGTTAGCTGACAAGTTATGGATTGCTACATGTGCACAGAATTAAAATCAATAACATTACAAAAATACAGAACCAGAAGAATAATCAATATATAAATACAGCACCAAAACCATCTACAGCACAGAACGTCATCACCAAAAGCATTATCAGTACATAAATACATCACAAGAATAACCATTACAGCATCATAACCATCATCAATACAGCAATACAAAACCAACAATAGTACAAAGATATAGGATCCCTAGAACCACCATCAGTAAAGAAATACATAATCAGAAATACCATCAGTACAGGAATACAGCACCAGAACCACCATCAATACATGAATACATCATCAAAATTACCAACAGTACAGCAATACAGGATTAATAGAACCACCTTCACTACCGGACTAGAACACCAGAACCATCATCAGTACTGGAATACGTCACCAAACCCACCAGCAGTACAGCAATATAGCATCAAAATCATCATTAGTACAACACTACAAAAGCAAAAACAGTACAGAAATACAGAATCACCAGAACCACCATCAGTATAGAAATAGATCATGAGAACCACTATCATACAGTACATGAATAGGATTCTAGGACTATCATCAGTACAGAAATACATCACCAGAACCACCAAAAATTATATTTAATGCTTACCAGTAGAGGGATCATATATAGAAGGATGCAGACCCTATATAACAGGAAGGAGATCATATATGACTGGATGGAGACCATATATAGCAGGATGCAGACCATATATAGCAAGATGGGTCCATATATAGCAGGATGGACCAATATATAGCAGCATGGACCCATATATATATAGCAGGATGGGCCCATGTATATGAGGATGAGACCATGTATTTCAGGATGAGCACATATATAGCAGGATGGGTTCATATATAAGCACAATGGAGACCATATATTTCAGGATAGGCTCATATATAGCAAGATGAGTCAAAATATAACAGGATGGGTCCATACATAGCATGCTGGAGAACATATATAAAAGGATGGATGCATATATAGCAGGATGGGTCCATATAAAGCAGGATCGGCCCTTATATAGCACGATAGGCTCATGTACAGTAGGATGGAGCCCATGCCTACCATGTTGGGCCCATATATAGCAGGATGGGCCCATATATTGCAGAATGGAGACCATGTATACCAGGGCAGGTCCATAAATACCAGAATATACCCATATATAGCAGGATGGGGACATATAGAGCAAAATAAGGACATATACACCAGGATGGGTGACATTAATACATAATGAATGGGGACAGGGTGCAATTCATAAGCCTGTATAGAATTTAGAATGCTTCAGGGGGCAAATGTACACATTTTTTCACCAGGGCCCATCAGCCTCTAGTTATGCCACTGATCAAGGGCATCCTAAATTTGTGAATAGGTGTCTTCACCCAACAAAGACAGGCCCTACACCTACCCCCTCGTGCCTACTAGTACTACTCATACAGTGCAAATACAGCAACTATTAAGACAATAGATATAATGGAAATATAGCTAAACATTTTATCTCAAGTTCCCCATAAATATTTTTTCAATGGAGGAAAAATGCAAGTTCTTTAGTATACACAACCCCCTTCTTTATTATATATAGGGAGATATGACCCAATGTCAATATTTCAGGAACCCACAAATGATTATTGGTATACATATAAAAATCAGGAACCTATTCACTTCTACCTAGGGGATCCATAATCCATATTATCCAACTATCCCAATGCATTTCCTCCCACTGGTCATTAGGGTTTATCAAGTGACTCCAAAAGGATTGTAAGGTCAGATCACTGTGGCCACACATGGGAGCCAGTGTCACCACCATATATCATAGTGGGGAAGTGAGACACGGTTGTTTTCTGGAGTCCCTGGATTTTTTTAGCGGGCGATACGTAGACGACAGATACATAGACGACATCCTGATCCTCCTGCAAGGAGATAGGATCTCTTTTGAGTCTTTTGTGAAACATCTTAACTGCAATGATCTGGATCTTTTCATCAAATAAGACGTTTGTGGTGATAAAATCCCCTTTTTGGATTTTATAATTTTGAAAGAACCTCAATATTTCATAAACCAATGGCAATTATCTGTTCCTCTTGGTGGTGTAAGGCAAATGCGCCCAACCAGCTGTCTGGGGCAAGAGATCTTCATTAATCAAGGGGAGGGCATTAGAACTTTTAATATAACACCCACACCAAAATATATGCTCTATTAGAAGCAGGCCAGCAGTTAATCACTACTGCAGGTAGTTTACCACCAATGTCCAATACAAATATTTGGGGCACATTATGTTGTCAATATGTTATGCATCAAAAGAGTACTGTAAGCAAATATATCTGCTGCCAAAATGTGTTGAACTTGTTATCTTTACAGAGCTCAGAGTAAAGCTGAGGATAAGGAAGGGGCTGCAGCTGCCCCTCTATTGACCAATTATTGAGGTGCTTACAGTGAGGGTGCTGTATATATATATATATATCAACAGTCCAAGTCAGGAGTATATATATACAGTTGTGGCCAAAAGTATTGACACCCCTGCCGTTCTGTCAGATAATCCTCAGTTTCTTCCTGACAATGATTGCAATCACAAATTCTTTGCTATTATTATCTTCATTTAATTTGTCTTCAATGAAAAAACACAAAGATAATTGTCCTAAAGCCAAATTGGATCTAATTCCACCAAACATAAAAAGGGGGTGGACAAAAGTATTGGCACTGTTAGAAAAGTCATGTGATGCTTCTGTAATTAGTGTAATTAACAGCACCTGTAACTTACCTGTGGCACCTAACAGGTGTTGGCAATAACTAAATCACACTTGCAGCCAGTTGACATGGATTAAAGTTGACTCAACCTCTGTCCTGTGTCCTTGTGTGACCACATTGAGCATGGAGAAAAGAAAGAAGACCAAAGAACTGTCTGAGGACTTGAGAAACCAAATTGTGAGGAAGCATGAGCAATCTCAAGGCTACAAGTCCATCTCCAAAGACCTGAATGTTCCTGTGTCTACCGTGCGCAGTGTCATCAAGAAGTGTAAAGCCCATGGCACTGTGGCTAACCTCCCTAGATGTGGACGGAAAAGAAAAATTGACCAGAGATTTCAACGTGAGATTGTGCGGATGGTGGATAAAGAACCTCGACTAACATCCAAACAAGTTCAAGCTGCCCTGCAGTCCGAGGGTACAGCAGTGTCACCCCGTACTATCCGTCGGCGTCTGAATGAAAAGGGACTGTATGGTAGGAGACCCAGGAAGACCCCACTTCTTACCCCGAGACATAAAAAAGCCAGGCTGGAGTTTGCCAAAACTTACCTGAGAAAGCCTAAAACGTTTTGGAAGAATGGTGTAAAATTCCAGCAGAGCATTGTAAGAAACTCATTGATGGATACCGGAAGCGGTTGAGCGCAGTTATTTTGCCTAAAGGTTGTGCACCCAAGTATTAGGCTGAGGGTGCCAATACTTTTGTCTGGCCCATTTTTGGAGTTTTGTGTGAAATGATCAATGTTTTGCTTTTTGCTTCATTCTCTTTTGTGCTTTTTCATTGAAGACAAATTAAATGAAGAAATAATAGCAAAGAATTTGAGATTGCAATCATTTTCAGGAAGAAACTATTATCTGACAGAATTGCAGGGGGGTCAATACTTTTGGCCACAACTGTATATAAATCTCCAGTCTGTCACTGTCCAACATTCCCCAATAATAGAAGAACAATATGTTGCAACCAGTTCCTCGTTAGATATAAACTCAGTCCATGATCGGCTTTATATCAGGGCCAGACACCAACCCAGGTAGTGTATAATATTTAAGGAGCACGCAGATGTAGAGATCATGGATCAATATAAAAGAACAACCCAAGATTAAATTATGTATTTAATTGCCATAAGGGAACACGATTATTGTTATTATTATTATTATAGCTCCATTTATTACATGAAGCTGTACATGTGAAAATGGGCATACATAGACAAGTACAATAATTATGAACAATACAAGGCACACACAAGTAAAGGAGAGAGGACCCTGCCCACGAGGGCTCACAGTCTACAAGGGATGGGTGAGGATACAGCAGGGGGGAGAGATAACCCTGCCCACAAGGGCTCACAGACTACAAAAGATGGGTGAAGATACAATAGGTGAGGAGAGAGGACCCTGCCCACGAGGGATCACAGTCTACAAGGGATGGGTGAGGATACAGTAGGACAGGAGAGAGGACCCTGCCCACCAGGGCTCACAGTCTACAAGGGATGAGTGAGGATACAGTAGGTGAGGAGTGAGGACCCTGCCCACGAGGGCTCACAGTCTACAAGGGATGGGTGAGGATACAGTAGGTGAGGAGTGAGGACCCTGCCCATGAGTGATCCCAGTCAATAAGGAATGGGTGAGAATCCAGTAGGTGAGGAGAAAGGACCCTGCCCACAAGGGCTCAGACACTAAAAGGGATGGGTGAGGATACAGTAGGTGAGGAGAAAGGAACCTGCCAATGAGGACTCACAGTCTACAAGGGATGGGTGAGGACTAAGTAGGTGAGGAGAGAGGGCCCTGCCCACGAGGGATCACGGTCAACAAGGGATGGGTGAGGGTACAGTAGATGAGGAGAGAGGACCCTGCTCATTAGGGCTCACAGTCAACAAGGGATGGGTGAGGATACAGTAGGTGAGGAGAAAGGACCCTGCCCGCGAGGGCTCACAGTCAACAAGGGATGGGTGAGGATACAGTAGGTGAGGAGAAAGGACCCTGCCCACGAGGGCTCACAGTCTACAAGGTATGGGTGAGGATACAGAAGATGAGGAGAGAGGACCCTACCCACAAGTGCTCACAGTCTACAAGGGGTGGGTTAGGATACACTAGGTGAGGAGAGAAAGCCCTGCCCATGAGGGCTCACAGTCTACAAGGGATGGGTGAGGATACAGTAGGTGAGGAGAAAGGAACCTGCCAATGAGGACTCACAGTCTACAAGGGATGGGTGAGGACTAAGTAGGTGAGGAGAGAGGGCCCTGCCCACGAGGGATCACAGTCAACAAGGGATGGGTGAGGATACAGTAGATGAGGAGAGAGGACCCTGCTCATTAGGGCTCACAGTCAACAAGGGATGGGTGAGGATACAGTAGGTGAGGAGAAAGGACCCTGCCCGCGAGGGCTCACAGTCAACAAGGGATGGGTGAGGATACAGTAGGTGAGGAGAAAGGACCCTGCCAACGAGGGCTCACAGTCTACAAGGTATGGGTGAGGATACAGTAGATGAGGAGAGAGGACCCTACCCACAAGTGCTCACAGTCTACAAGGGGTGGGTTAGGATACACTAGGTGAGGAGAGAAAGCCCTGCCCATGAGGGCTCACAGTCTACAAGGGATGGGTGAGGATACAGTGAGGGAGGAGAGAGGACCCTGCCCACGAGGGCTCACAAACTACTAGGGATGGGTGAGAATACAGTAAGCGAGGGTACAGCTGGTCATGTGACAGTTCAGTAGACTGAGGATTATAGCAGGTTGTAGACTTGTAGGAAGAGGTGGATCAGCAGGTTCCGTTTGAAGGTTTCCACAGTAGGTGAGAGTCTAATGTGTTGGGGCAGAGAGTTCCAGAGTATGGGGGAAGCACGGGAGAAGTCTTGTATGCAGTTGTGGGAAGAAGAGATAAGAGGGGAATAGAGAAGGAGATGTTGAGAGGATTGCAGGTTTCGTGTACGTAGGTAAACACTAGATAACTGTTATGTATAGTCTGCCATCTCTGGGAACTGCTCTGCAGTGTTTAAATGTGTTTATTTCTGTTGGGATTAATGTAGCTGCAGCAGTATTATCTTTCCACAGTCAGGCTGTATATATAAAGTTATCACTGTGTATTATAACTGTGAACTATTAATAATGTACCAACATGTGCTTTTTTAAAAGCTACTATAGAAAGATGCTCAAGCAGCTCCAGGGTATACAAGCACCACCAGATATGTGGTCCGGCCAGTCTGGGAGGAACTGCAGTCCGCTCTGCTGGGTGAGTATAGTGGCCTACCTGCTGACTTGTGCTTGTCGTAGGTTTCTAGGTGCCTTTGGGCCGTCCATTACTCCATCTTAACTGCTGTGGATAACCTGCAGCCAGGCTAGTAGTGTTAATCCAGTGTTTATTCTTGCTTCCTTTGTTGCAGTTCCCAGATCCTCTGTACTATGAATGCCTCAGAAGCTTACACTTGAGCAGCTAGTGAGCATGAAACTCACTAGCCTCCAGTTTCTGTTACTAGACCCTGTAAGCCCAAGTAACCCAGGGACTGGTGCCCTGCCTTGCAGCTGGTCCCTCAGAGCAGCCTCCTGGCTGGCTGTTGACTCAACCTCTCCTTTTGCCTAACTCAAACTTACTACCCTAATCCCTCCCTCCAGCCAGGAACTGGGTCACAGCCTAAGCCAGGTCTTCTCAGTGCTCACCCTCCTAGTTGGAGTTCAGGCTGAGAGTGTTAATGCTTCAGACTTCCAGCAGAGGGAGCTCCAATTCTTTCCAGACATGGCATTACACAAAGTGTACATAAAATATCATCTGTAGCAGTCAGACCGCAGAGCCGCCAAAAAGCTCTCCTATACATGCTCACGAACAAGCCACAGGCATTTGGCCTGAAGGTGTGAGGTATAGAAATGCAAGACACTACACACACTCCTGTAAAACAGGGCTGGACAACTACACTCCTCAAGACCCACAAACTGCATGTTTTCAGGAGTTCGTTAGTATTGCACAAGGTGCTAGAATCGACACCTCTGAAGGTGATGACATTAGCACCTGTCCAATGCTATGGAATGCCTAACAATTTGCACTCTTTGCAGCCCTTGATGAGTTGGTCATCCCTGCCATTGAAATCTCTGTGGAGGTGGCGAAGGGGCAAGAGGAATCCTCGAGCCCTTTCACCACATTGAGGCTTTCCCTGAAGCCTCTTAGGCCCTGTGCCCAGGGTTTGTTGTTTGTTTATTTTTTTTTTGCAGATTTTTTTTACATCTAAGTCTACGTGTCTATCCTGAGGCCAGCAAAGTCTATGACAGTTCAGAAGTGCTGCACCAATGTTGTTGTTTTTTTTTTTCTTTGCAGTTGTGGTGCAGATTTCTTTTTCTACCCTAAAATCTGCACCAAATCTGCAAGGAAAAAAAAACACGTGGGCACAGCACTTCTGAACTGTCATAGGCGGCCGTCACACGCATCAATATCGCTAGCGATATTGTTAGCGATCACGTGCATGCGCGATCGCTAACGATATCGCTCACATCGCTGGTGAGATGTCACACAGGCAGACTCACCAGCGATGTGGACCAGCGAGATCGCTGGTAACTATGGTACACATCGGGTTACTAGGTGCCGCGCGGCGCTTAGTAACCCGACGTTTACCATAGATACCATCTCTCAGCATAGGCTCTGCCGCTGGGAGATCGTTCGTCGTGGTGTCACACACCACGATGAAGCAGATTGAACAAGCGATTATCGCTTGATATGAGCTCCGGCTCACCAATCTGCGATGTAACGATCAAGCGATTTTACATTGTAAAATCATCTGATTACACGCAGCGATGCACAAACGATATCGTTTAAGCAGATCGCTTAAGCGATATCGTGCATTAAATTGAAGCATGTGACGGCCGCCATAGACTGCTGGCTTCAGGATAGACATACAGGTTTTGATGCAGGTTCTCAAAATTCGCTTCAAAAACAGCATCAAACAATGCACCATAGGCACAGGGCCTTACATGCATAACGGGGGTTACAAACACAGAAAGCATCCCCGTAAGCTGTGAGAGCAGTCACTGGTGACAGTGTGACAAGCGGTCTCACGATACCAGCGATATATACCCACTACATCTCACACGATATTGCGGGTCTCAAAAGACAGTAAGTGTTACAAGCCACTCAGGTTATCTCAGGTCACACAGCGGGATTCTCTGCTGCGTGATACCCGCTGTGGAACCTGACAAATCCTCAGTGTCACACTGCTGGGAACTGTGCAGTGCCTGCTGTCCCACCATATGGGTGATGCAGTTATTGATCTTAGCCCCCATATGCTGGGACTTCTTTAGTATTTATTTGGGCTTCATTTCTTAATTATTTTTTACATCTTTTGGGGGAAGTTGGGTGGATTGGATTTTAATTTAAAAAAAAGAAAGAGGAATGTCTTGGGGTAAATTTGAAAATAAAATATTTATTGGTGTAATTATTTGTGTCCTTACTAACTTAGTTAGTAATATCAGGTATCTGATTGACACCTCGACATTACTAACTACTGGGCTTGCTGTGAGCTGAAATTAACCCCTTATTAACCAGTCTGCCCCTGGCACTAGAGCAACTGGAAGAGCAGGGTAACCGACAGATAAAGCATCTCTCATGGAGACACCATTCCGGCAAATTTTAGTGTGAATGGGCCCAGAACGCCTCATCACATTGATAATTCCAGCCTGCAGCTGCCTGGCAATTAAAAATATGTTGAAGCACATGCCCAATTATATATTTATTTTTACAGTAATCTGACATTAATCTGGTTACCCTACTGGCAACCAATCACAAATGCCGGCAGGGAGGGTGGGAGGGGCTAAGTCTGACTTTAACCAATCAAGGGGGAAGCAGTCAATATGTCTGAGGTTCATGAGCGGGCCCGGAAGCAGGATGACAGCGGCACTGAAACTTGATAATTAAAGTCTAGCAAGCTAATGTCTGTGCTACAACAGCGGGGCTCCACTGTAAAATGGTCTGAGCTGTGTTTGGCAGCTTTTGGGCCCCTTTGAAGGTGTTTTCTAGGCTCATAATTTGTCTCCCATTGATCTGAATGGGGTTCAGAAGTTTGGTGAAACTGTTCACCATTCTATTCTATGAACATGCTCGTTCGACAAACAGAGCCGAACTCAGACTTCAAAAGGTTCACTCATTTCTACAGTTTACTCAATATCTCACCCTACATCTCATCCCACAACTCAACCCATGTCTTGCCCTACATTTCGCCTACATCTCACCCTACAGCTCTTCCAACATCTCACCTTACATCTTGTCTACGTCTCACCCTACAGCTCACCCTGTATCTCATCCTACAACTCACCCCACATCACGCCTTACATATTGCCTAGAGCTCACCCCATGTCTCATCCTACATCTCACTTACATCTCACCCTACATCACATCCTACAGCTCACCCCACGTCTTGCATTACACCTCGCCTACATCTCGCCGTACCCCTACATCACATCCTACAGCCTCCCCATGTCTCACCCTACATCTCACCCTACATTACATCCTACAGCTCACCCCACGTCTTGCGTTACATCTCGCCCTACCTCTCGCTCTACCCCTACATCACATCCTACAGCTTACCCCATGTCTCACCCTACATTTCACCTACATCTCACCTACATTACATCCTAAAGCTCACCCCATGTCTTCTCTTACATATCGCCTACATCTCACACTACACTACATACTACAGCTCACCTCATGTCTCCTCTTACATCTCACCTACATCTCACCCTACATCACATTCTACAGCTCCCCCCATGTCTCACCCTACATCTCACCATACATCACATCCTACATCTCACCTACATTACATCCTACAGCTCACCCCATGTTTCACCTTACATCTCGCCTACATCACATCCTACAGCTCACCCGCCCCATGTCTCCCTCTAAATCTCACCTACATTTCCCCTACATCACATCCTACAGCTCACCCCATGTCTTTTGTTACATCTCGCCTACATCTCACCCTACCCCTACATTACATTCTACAGCTCCCCCATGTCTCACCCTACATCTCACCCTACATCACATCCTACAGCTCACCCAACGTCTTGCCTTACATATCGCCTACATCTCACCCTACATCACATCCTACAGCTCACCCCATGTCTCCCCCTACATCTCACCTACATCTCACCCTACATCACATCCTACAGCTCACCCCATGTCTCCCCCTACATCTCACCTACATCTCACCCTACATTACATCCTAAAGCTCACCCCATGTCTCCTCTTACATCTCACCTACATCTCACCCTACATTACATCCTAAAGCTCACCCCATGTCTCCTCTTACATATTGCCTACATTTCACCCTACATCACGTCCTACAGCTCCCCCCATGTCTCACCCTACATCTCACCTACATCTCACACTACACTACATCCTACAGCTCACCCCATGTTATTATTATTATTATTATTATTATTATTATTTATTTATATAGCACCATTGGTTCCATGGCGCTTTACATAAGAAGTGGGGGTAACAACGACAGGTGCAGTACATATGAGCAGACAATGCTTGCTGATACACGACGGGAGAGGATCCTGTCCACGAGGGCTCACAGTCTACGGGGTGGGGGAGGACACGATAGGGGGGGGGGAAGCGCCAAGGGGGTGGTGGAGCGGCGCTAGGTCTCATCATGGGTTGTAGGCTTGTTGGAATAGATGAGTTTTCAGGTTCTTTTTGAAGCTCTTGAGGGTAGGCGAGTGTCTGACGTGCTGGGGAGAGGAGTTCCAGAGTCTAGGGGAGGCGCGGGAGAAGTCTTGTATGCGGTTGTGGGAGGATGAGATGAGGGGGGAGGAGAGGAGGAGTTCTTGTGAGGAGCGTAGGTTGTGTGCAGGTTGGTATTGGGAGACCATGTCGGAGATGTAGGGGGGGGACAGGTTGTGGATGGCTTTGTAAGTCAGGGTTAGGATTTTAAATTTAGATCTTTGGGGGGTGGGGAGCCAGTGAAGTGCCATGCGGAGAGGGGAGCTAGGGGGAGTAGCGAGGAGACAGGTGGATTAGACGGGCGGCTGAGTTCAGGATAGAGTGGAGAGGTGCAAGGGAGGAGGCAGGGAGACCGGTGAGCAGTAGGTTGCAGTAGTCAAGGCGGGAGATGATGAGGGCGTGGACGAGAGTTTTGGCGGTGTCGTGGTTAAGAAACGGGCGGATGCGTGAGATGTTCTTGAGTTGGAATCGGCAGGAGGTGGCAAGGGCTTGGATGTGGGGCTTGAAGGAGAGGGAGGAGTCGAGGGTGACCCCGAGGCACTTTGCATGGGGGACTGGGGAGAGAGAGCAGTCGTTGACTCGGATTGACAGGTCTGGCAGAGGGGGAGGGCGGCTGGGGGGGAAGACAATGAACTCTGTTTTGTCCATGTTCAACTTGAGGAAGCGAGCAGAAAAGAAGGACGAGATGGCGGACAGGCATTGGGGGATTTTAGATAGAAGGGAGGTGATGTCGGGCCCGGAGAGGTAGATCTGGGTGTCGTCGGCGTAGAGATGGTACTGGAGGCCATAGGACTCAATGAGTTGACCTAGGCCGAGGGTGTAGATGGAGAAAAGTAGCGGTCCAAGTACCGATCCCTGGGGGACGCCGACAGTAAGGGGGTAGGACGAGGAAGAGGTGTCGGCGTGCGTGACGCTGAAAGTGCGGTCCGTAAGGTAAGAGGAGATCCAGGAGAGGGCGAGGTCGGTGATGCCAAGGGATTCTAGGATTTGGAGTAGGAGGGAGTGGTCGACTGTGTCAAAGGCGGCGGATAGGTCGAGGAGGAGGAGGACGGAGTAGTGTCTTTTCCTCTTTGCGGTTAGGAGGTCATTGGTGACTTTAGTAAGGGCAGTTTCGGTGGAGTGATGAGGTCGGAAACCAGATTGCAGGCGGTCGAAGAGGGAGCGGGAGGATAGGTAGGATGACAGTTCAGAGTGGACGTGCTGTTCGAGTAGTTTGGAAGCGAAAGGGAGAAGGGATATTGGGCGGTAGTTGGCGACGGATGATGGGTCGAGGGAGGGTTTTTTGAGGATGGGTGAGATCAAGGCGTGTTTGAAGGAAGAGGGAAAGACACCAGTAGTGAGTGACAGGTTGAAGAGTTGGGTTAGGGCAGGGATGAGGGCGGTGGTGAGGTTTGGGATGAGATGGGTAGGGAGAGGGTCGAGGGCACAGGTGGTGAGGTGAGATCGTGACACGAGGGTGGAGAGCTGGGCTTCAGTCACGTTGGAGAAGCTTCCTTTGGTCGAGGAGGGTTGGGCGGTAATGGTGGTGGGTTGGGGGGACGTTGGGCCAAAGCTTTCTCTAATTTTGTCAATCTTGTGTTTGAAGAAGGTGGCGAAGTCGTCAGCGGAGATGAGGGGGGAAGGAGGAGGAGCTGGGGGACGGAGAAGGGAGTTGAAGGTTCTGAATAGTTGTTTGGGGTTTCGGGACAGTGTGTTGATTAAAGAAGAGAAGTAGGTTTGTTTTGCGGCAGTGAGTGCGTCCTTGAAGTTGGAGAGGGATTGCTTGTAGATTGTGAGGTGGGCTGTGGAGTGGGATTTCTTCCATCTCCGTTCAGCGACCCTGGACGTTCGGCGAAGCTCTTTTGTGAGAGGGGTGAGCCAGGGTTGTCTGTGTGTGCGGGTTTTGGTGTGTGTGAGGGGGGCAGCCTGGTCGAGAGCTGCAGTTAGTGTGGAGTTGTAGAGGGTGGCGGCAGTGTTAACGTCGGGTGAGGAGGCAAGGTCCGTGAGAGGGAGGAGGGAGTGGGAGAGTGAGTTGAAATCGATGGCTTTTAGGTCTCTGCGTGGGTGACTGAGTTTTCGGAGAGGGGGGGGTGAGGAGGGGGGAAAGAGGGAGGAGAAGGTCAACAGGTTGTGGTCAGATTGGAAGAGGGGTGAGTTTGAGAGGTCGGTGAGGGAACAGAGGCGGGAGAAGATGAGGTCAAGCGTGTGGCCGTCTTTGTGAGTGGCTGAGGAGGACCATTGGGAGAGGCCGAAGGAGGTGGTCAAAGATAGGAGTCGGGAGGTAGGCGGGTCGGGGGTGTCGATGGGGATGTTGAAGTCGCCCATGATGATGGTGGGGATGTCGGAGGAGAGGAAGTGGAGAAGCCAAGTATTGAAGTGGTCAAGGAAGGAGGTGGTGGATCCCGGGGGTCGGTAGATGACCGCGAGTTGGAGGTTGCAGGGGGAGAAAATGCGAATAGAGTGCAGTTCGAAGGAGGGAAAGGAGGCGGAGGGAGGTGGTGTAGTAGGGATGAAGGAGCAGCTGTCGGACAAGAGTATACCCACACCACCCCCACGGGTGTTATTGGGGCGTGGTGTGTGGGAAAGCGTGAGTCCGCCGTAGGAGAGGGCAGCAGGGGAGGCTGTGTCGGCGGGGGTGAGCCAAGTTTCGGTGATGCCGAGGAATTTGAATTTATTGGTGATGAAGAGGTCGTGGATGTAGGAGAGTTTGTTGCACACTGAGCGGGCATTCCTGAGTGCTCCAGACAGGGGGACTGGGGTTGGGTGAATGGGTATGAGGTTGCGGGGGTTGCGAGAGTTTGTGATGGGGGATGGGCGAAAGTTGGAGGTGAGTGGAGGGATGTGGTGGGGGGGTCCAGGGTTGGGGGATATGTCACCTGCAAGTAGGAGAAGTAGCGAGAGAGTTAGGAGTTGGGAGCAGGAGAGTTTGCGTGGGGGCCGTGCGTGTGTGGAGAAGAGTGATTGGGTGTGGAGGAACAGTTCGGAGGAGGGGGTGAGATGGGTGGGTAGGAAGGATGGAGAGATCGCTATGGCCTTGGTGGGTGGAGGGATGTGCGGGGTTAGGAGGAAGTGGAGTAGGATGGGGGTGAGGGTGAAGAGGAGGGGAAACATTGTGGGCAGCTGGTTTTGGCGGTGAGAAGTGACGGTGGTGGGATGTGGCAGGTGAGGTGTGTGGATGGAGAAAGGGTGTGGGTAGGGCTAGGGGGTGGCAGAGGACGGGGTGGAGTCGGGGGTGGCGCGCGGTGCGGTGTGGCCAGGGGTAGGGTGCGGTCAGGTGGTGGGGTGCAGCCTAGGGTGGGGTGGAGTCAGGGATTGTAATAGGAGGGGTGGGGTGTAGCTGGGGGTTGAAGACAACTAGGGAAGTGGTACAGCCGGGGATGCAGGGATAGCCCAGGATGCGTAAAAGCCAGGGATGGGGTACAGCGAGGGGGTACCGTCGTGGTCACAAGTGGGGCGCAGTCCGTGGATGGAGTGGTGCAGCTGGAGACGAGATGATGGAGCCGGAGACGAGATGATGGAGCCGGACTCGAGATGATGCTGTTGGATGATGAGATGGTGCCGTCGGATGGTGAGATGGTGCCGCCGGGGATCGGGCGGTGCAACCGGAGACGAGATGATGGAGCCGGAGACGAGGTGGTGCTGTCGGATGATGGGATGGTGTCGTCAGATGATGGAGCCGGAGACGAGATGATGGAGCCGGAGACGAGATGATGGAGCCGGAGACGAGATGATGGAGCCGGAGACGAGGTGGCGCAGCCGGGTGATGCTGTCGGATGATGGGATGGTGCAGCCGTGGACGGGGTGGTGGAGCCAGGGGGTCCAGGGTAGCAGGAGAGATTGACAGCAGGCAGGTGGTTGATGGTAGCCAGGCGTAGCCAGGGGGGTCAAGCGTAGCTCAGTGGCAGTCGAGTCGGTGGCAGCCAGGAGGGTCAAAGCGCAGCCAGGAGGGTCAAAGCGCAGCCAGGAGGGTCAGAGAGCAGCCAGGAGGGTCAGAGAGCAGCCAGGAGGGGGACAAGCGCAGCCAGGAGGGTCAAAGCGCAGCCAGGAGGGTCAAAGCGCAGCCAGGAGGGTCAAAGCGCAGCCAGGAGGGTCAAAGCGCAGCCAGGAGGGTCAAAGCGCAGCCAGGAGGGGGACAAGTGCAGCCAGGAGGGGGTCAGGCGCAGCCAGAAGGGTAGGTTTCAGCTGCAGGGCTGGGTGCAGTCAGGGCCAAATGGAGACCGGGCCCAGGTGGAGTCAGGGGCCAGAAAGCAGCCGGGGCCAGGACCGCAGCCGAGGGCCCAGATGCAGCTGATATGGGCCCTCGGGGGGCAGGAGTGGCCTGGGGGCCTTTGCAGCTGGGTGCTGGAGCAGTCAGTGGGTGTCTCGGTGGGGGACCCCTTTACCTCCTCACCTGTGCTGCAGGAGTGCTGGTGCTCCCGTCTCTGAGGAGGGTGGTTGATCGCTGCGGCGGTGAGGTCAGCTGTCCTGGGCGCCAGGGCCGTGCTGCCGCTGCAAGCTGGGGGTCAGGCCGGAGGTGCGGGTCCCGCCGGCAGAGCGCGCGGCCGCCGCTGCACTCACGGGGTCCCGGGAGCGGAGCAGGTATCCTGCCGCGGGCAGGAGGTGACGGGCCGTCGGCTGGATGGCGAGGGGGCCGCGGGGTCTCCTGTTCAAAGTGGCGTCGGGCGGGAGTCGGGCGCCGCTGGAGGAGGCCAACTTCCACGGTGCAGGCGCCTCGTGGTGAGTGGAGGAGAGCGGCGGGCGCTCAGGCGAGGGGAGCCAGGAGGGGGGAGGTTACCCGAACCGCCGGTGGGGCCAAGGTGGTAGGCCTGGGGAGGACTGACTAGGCCAGGCCGCCGGCTCCCGATCTGGGCGGCCGCTGGTGAAACTCTGGGGTCCCGATGTTAGGTGGGGTGCTCGGGGGTGACAGCGTTGAGGATGGACGTGTAGGGGAGGACAGGCGTGCTTGGATGCGATGGATGGTGTCCATCTTATATCTCACCTACATCTCACACTACACTACATCCTACAGCTCACCCCATGTCTCCTCTTACATGTCACCTACATCTCACCCTACACTACATCCTACATCTCACCCCATGTCTCCTCTTAGGCGGCCGTCACACGCTGAGATATCGTGCAAGATATCGCTTGAAAGCGGCAGATTAAACATCGCGTAAGCGATGTCTGTGCGTGTGACGGCCAGATACGACGAGCGATATCTGATCAAATCTCTAAATCGTGATCTGAGGTTCGGTTCTCAGATCTGACGATATCGCCCAATTAACTACGCACAATCGACACGTGTAAATTCCCGACATCAGACGAAACGTGTGATTTCAGCGATGGCAAAATCCATCACGTAGGCGTGTCAGGAGTTTCCTATTGCCTGACCTCCTCAGTGGTGATTCGTGCAACGAAATGGTTTCGGATTGGCTGCTTCACCACTAGCTCGCATTGGTGGAAGATGATGCGTTGCCATTGGCTGCCCTCACAGGGCGCCATTTTGAAAGCGCTGTCTTCAGCACCACACATAGGCGTCGGCTGCACAATATCTCCGAACTGTGCACCCAATTGCGTCAACTTGATAATCGATTCTGCGTGGTCCCCGACCCTGCTATATAGTGTCCACCTTGTCATATACCCACACAATGTTGGCGGGCGCGGCACACATAACGCGGCTGTACGTTTTGCCCATTGCAATTTAGTTATGTGCTACAGCACACATATACATTACGATCAATATCACAGGACATTGTGGGGATGAGGCCGCCATGTTTCAAAGGACATCTGACCCAATGAGGACGCAGTACTGAGCACCAATGGTGTAGTGAGGGGCGCAGCTTGGAGCCCATGTACCACGCCTATCGGCTCCGATAACGCCCACATTTGCTCCCACATCGTTTAGGAGATTTCTGTGTGACTTTAGCTGAACGATGTCCACTGCTGATAACTGCATCTCTCAGACGATCGCTGGATCGGTGGATCGAGGAATCGTCTGAGCGATGTCTGTGGGTGTAGCGTCGTGATGAACGATTTTGCGCGTCGTTCGGACGATATGCAAATTTAACTTCGTCTACGATATCTTTAGCGATATCTCAGCGTGTGACGGCCGCTTTACATCTCACCTAAATCTCACCCTACATCTCACCCCATGTCTCCTCTTACATGTCACCCTACATCACATCCTACATCTCACCCCATGTCTCCTCTTACATCTCACCTAAATCTCACCCTACATCTCACCCCATGTCTCCTCTTACATCTCACCTACATCTCACACTACATCACATCCTACATCTCACCCCATGTCTCCTCTTACATCTCACTACATCACATCCTAAACCTCACCCCATGTCTCCTCTTACATCTCACCTACATCTCATCCTACATCTCACCCCATGTCTCCTCTTACATCTCACCTAAATCTCACCCTACATCTCACCCCATGTCTCCTCTTACATCTCACCTAAATCTCACCCTACATCTCACCCCATGTCTCCTCTTACATCTCACCTACATCTCACACTACATCACATCCTACATCTCACCCCATGTCTCCTCTTACATCTCACCTAAATCTCACCCTACATCACATCCTACATCTCACCCCATGTCTCCTCTTACATCTCACCCTACATCACATCCTACAGCTCACCCCATGTCTCCTCTTACATCTCACCTAAATCTCACCCTACATCTCACCCCATGTCTCCTCTTACATCTCACCTACATCTCACACTACATCACATCCTACATCTCACCCCATGTCTCCTCTTACATCTCACCCTACATCACATCCTACAGCTCACCCCATGTCTCCTCTTACATCTCACCCTACATCACATCCTACAGCTCACCCCATGTCTCCTCTTACATCTCACCTACATCTCACCCTACATCTCACCCCATGTCTCCTCTTACATCTCACCTAAATCTCACCCTACATCTCACCCCATGTCTCCTCTTACATCTCACCCTACATCACATCCTACATCTCACCTCATGTCTCCTCTTACATCTCACCTACATCTCACCCCATGTCTCCTCTTACATCTCACACTACATCACATCCTACAGCTCACCCCATGTCTCCTCTTACATCTCACCTACATCTCACCCTACATCTCACCTCATGTCTCCTCTTACATCTCACCTACATCTCACCCTACATCTCACCCCATGTCTCCTCTTACATCTCACCTACATCTCACACTACATCACATCCTACATCTCACCCCATGTCTCCTCTTACATCTCACCTACATTTCACCCTACATCACATCCTACATCTCACCCCATGTCTCCTCTTACATCTCACCTACATCTCACACTACATCACATCCTACATCTCACCCCATGTCTCCTCTTACATCTCACCTACATTTCACCCTACATCACATCCTACATCTCACCCCATGTCTCCTCTTACATCTCACCTACATCTCACACTACATCTCACCCCATGTCTCCTCTTACATCTCACCCTACATCACATCCTACAGCTCACCCCATGTCTCCTCTTACATCTCACACTACATCACATCCTACATCTCACCCCATGTCTCCTCTTACATCTCACCTACATCTCACCCTACAATACGTCCTACATCTCACCCCATGTCTCCTCTTACATCTCACCTACATCTCACCCTACAATACATCCTACATCTCACCCCATGTCTCCTCTTACATGTCACCTACATCTCACCCTACATCACGTCCTACATCTCACCCCATGTCTCCTCTTACATCTCACCTACATCTCACCCTACAATACATCCTACATCTCACCCCATGTCTCCTCTTACATCTCACCCTACATCACATCCTACAGCTCACCCCATGTCTCCTCTTACATCTCACCCTACATCACATCCTACAGCTCACCCCATGTCTCCTCTTACATCTCACCCTACATCACATCCTACAGCTCACCCCATGTCTCCTCTTACATGTCACCTACATCTCACCCTACATCACGTCCTACATCTCACCCCATGTCTCCTCTTACATCTCACCTACATCTCACCCTACAATACATCCTACATCTCACCCCATGTCTCCTCTTACATCTCACCTACATCTCACCCTACATCACATCCTACATCTCACCCCATGTCTCCTCTTACATCTCACCCTACATCACATCCTACAGCTCACCCCATGTCTCCTCTTACATGTCACCTATATTTCACCCTACATCTCATCCTACATCTCACCCCATGTCTCCTCTTACATCTCACCTACATTTCACCCTACAGCTCACCCCATGTCTCCTCTTACATGTCACCTATATTTCACCCTACATCTCATCCTACAGCTCACCCCACGTCTCCCCTTATATGTCACCTAAATCTCACCCTACATCACATCCTACAGCTCCCCCCATGTCTCCTCTTACATCTCACCCTACATCACATCCTACAGCTCACCCCATGTCTCCTCTTACATCTCACACTACACTACATCCTACATCTCACCCCATGTCTCCTCTTACATCTCACCCTACATCACATCCTACAGCTCACCCCATGTCTCCTCTTACATCTCACCCTACATCACATCCTACAGCTCACCCCATGTCTCCTCTTACATCTCACCCTACATCACATCCTACAGCTCACCCCATGTCTCCTCTTACATCTCACCCTACATCACATCCTACAGCTCACCCCATGTCTCCTCTTACATGTCACCTATATTTCACCCTACATCTCATCCTACATCTCACCCCATGTCTCCTCTTACATCTCACCCTACATCACATCCTACAGCTCACCCATGTCTCCTCTTACATCTCACCCTACATCACATCCTACAGCTCACCCCATGTCTCCTCTTACATGTCACCTATATTTCACCCTACATCTCATCCTACATCTCACCCCATGTCTCCTCTTACATATCACCTAAATCTCACCCTACATCACATCCTACAGCTCACCCCATGTCTCCTCTTACATCTCACCTACATTTCACCTTACATCTCACCCTACAATCACCTCACCTTTTGTCTTACCTACCACCTACATCCCAAACTATTATGACTGACTGTCCTCCTTCCCGATCACAGCAGTGTGACCCGATGTTGGCTCGTTTTTCTACGGGTTGTTAATATTTCTCCGTTTTCTCCCAGGATCACATTATCCATTATTCATTCTTCCTGTAGCTCCAGCGTTGTGGCCTCGTATCTTATCCTGTATTGTCATAATATCATAATCACATCTGATGAGTCGGATCAGGACATCCCAACTTGTGACTCCGCTCAATGCCTGAGGGCTCCGTCTACAGAAGATCCATTACTCGGAACACAAGCGCTAATATCCCGATAGATGACACATCTCATAAAATGCAGCGAGGATGTAAGAAGAGGACACAGGGGGGATCCATTACAGAACACGGTGACCCCACACCACCGGCCTCCGTCAGGTGCATCGAAGATGTCGGAACTTCTTGAATTCAGTTGAGTTTTGCACTTTAGAGCTGAACGTTCTCCAAGTCCAGACCCGCCGACATTAGCCGTGAGGACAAGACCTCAGCACATTGTTCATGGCGTTACCCGCGTATTCACCATATAACAGATCGCTTCATCTAATCAATGTGCAACTGATAACCCTAAGTTACTCCTTGTGAGTGTCCTCCATCCCGCTCAATGAGAGACCGGCCATAGTGACCGCAGCACCGGATAACCGTCTACATTCGTCATTTTATTGTCTCCAAAAATGTCCATATTAATATCAGCCTGATCTAATAAAATCATAAAGATAAAACCGTTATTGCTTAGGGGATGATGACTGTACTCGCAGGGGTCCCAACCATGAACGGCCCAGGGGTGGAGGGGCCCATCAACCACAGCACATTCATCAGCTGGATGATGGGAGTCTCAGGATGCACATACAGCTAAAATGTAGAATATATACATCTATATATGCTGACGGCCAATCAGAGACCGGCTTCTGTGCTGAGTAGAATTATCTTTTTTTTAATGGAGAATGGGAAACATATATACCAGAGTGGGCCCAGATGAGGAACATATATACCAGGATGGGCCCAGATGAGGAACATATATACCAGAGTGGGCCCAGATGAGGAACATATATACCAGGATGGGCCCAGATGAGGAACATATATACCAGGATGGGCCCAGATGAGGAACATATATACCAGGATGGGCCCAGATGAGGAACATATATACCAGGATGGGCCCAGATGAGGAACATATATACCAGGATGGGCCCAGATGAGGAACATATATACCAGAAAGAGGGATATTTATATCAAGATGGGAAACATATATACCAGGATGGGGACTCATTCCAGGATGGGCCCAGATGAGGATCATATATATCAGGATGGGGGACATATATACCAGGATTGGGGATCATATATACCAGGATGGTGGACATACAGTGGATACGGAAAGTATTCAGACCCTTTAGAATTTTTCACTTTGTTTCATTACACCCACTTGGTAAATTTAGAAATGTTCATTTTTTTTCCATTAATGTACACTGTGCACCTCATCTTGTCTGAAAAAAGACAGAAATTAAGATATTTCTGCACATTTATTAAAAAAGAAAAACTGAAATTTCCTATGGTGATAAGTATTCAGCCCCTTTGCTCAGACACTCATATGTAAGTCACATGCTGTCCATTGGAGTCCAGCTGTGTTTAATTATACTGATAGAACTTGGTTTAGAAAGGCGCACACCTGTCAATATAAGACCTCACAGCTCACAGTGCACATCACACCAAATGGGAATCATGAGATCAAAGGAACTGCCCAAGGAGCTCAGAGACACAATTGTGGCAAGCACAAAAGAATGTCTGCAGTACTCCAGGTTCCTAAGAGCACATTGGCCTCCATAATCCTTAAATGGCAGAGGTTTGGGACCACCAGAAGTCTTCCCAGACCTGGCGGTCCAGCCAAACTGAGCAATTGTCGAAGAAGAGATCTCCTGGATTAAAATCTCCTCCAGAGCTCTGGACCTCAGACTGGGCTGAAGCTTCACCTTCCAACAAGACAATGACCCTAAGCCACAGCTACAATAACAAAGGAGCGGCTTCACCACAACTCTGTGCCCATTCCTGACCGGAGCCACAGCCCGGACCTAAACCCAATGGAGCATCTCTGGAAATGGCTCCACCAACGTTCACCATCCAACCTGACGGGACTGGAGAGGATCTGCAAGGAAGAACGAGAGGATCCCCAGATCCAGGGGGAAACTGCATCATTACCAAGAAGACTCATGGCTGTACGAGCTCCAAAGGTGCAAATACACAATACTGAGCAAAGGGGCTGAATACTTATCATTAATACTGAGCAAAGGGCCTGAATACTTATCAATACTAAGCAAAGGGGCTGAATACTTATCATCAATACTGAGCAAAGGGGCTGAATACTTATCATCAACACTGAGCAAAGGGGCTGAATACTTATCACCAATACTGAGCAAAGGGGCTGAATACTTATCATCAATACTGAGCAAAGGGGCTGAATACTTATCATCAATACTGAGCAAAGAGGCTGAATACTTATCATCAATACTGAGCAAAGGGGCTGAATACTTATCATCAATACTGAGCAAAGGGGCTGAATACTTATCATCAATACTGAGCAAAGAGGCTGAATACTTATCATCAATACTGAGCAAAGGGACTGAATAGTTATCATTAATACTGAGCAAAGGGACTGAATAGTTATCATTAATACTGAGCAAAGGGGCTGAATACTTATCATCAATACTGAGAAAAGGGGCTGAATACTTATCACCAATACTGAGCAAAGGGGCTGAATACTTATCACCAATACTGAGCAAAGGGGATGAATACTTATCACCAATACTGAGCAAAGGGGCTGAATACTTATCATCAATACAGAGCAAAGGGGCTGAATACTTATCATCAATACTGAGCAAAGGGGCTGAATACTTATCATCAATACTGAGCAAAGGGGCTGAATACTTATCATCAATACTGAGCAAAGGGGCTGAATACTTATCATCAATACTGAGCAAAGGGGCTGAATACTTATCATAAATACTGAGCAAAGGGGCTGAATACTTATCATCAATACTGAGCAAAGGGGCTGAATACTTATCATCAATACTGAGCAAAGGGGCTGAATACTAATCATCAATACTGAGCAAAGGGGCTGAATACTTATCATCAATACTGAGCAAAGGGGCTGAATACTTATCATCAATACTGAGCAAAGGGGCTGAATACTTATCATCAACACTGAGCAAAGGGGCTGAATACTTATCATCAATACTGAGCAAAGGGGCTGAATACTTATCATCAATACTGAGCAAAGGGGCTGAATACTTATCATCAATACTGAGCAAAGGGGCTGAATACTTATCATCAATACTGAGCAAAGGGGCTGAATACTTATCATCAATACTGAGCAAAGGGGCTGAATACTTATCACCAATACTGAGCAAAGGGGCTGAATACTTATCATCAATACTGAGCAAAGGGGCTGAATACGTATCACCAATACTGAGCAAAGGGGCTGAATACTTATCATCAATACTGAGCAAAGGGGCTGAATACTTATCATCAATACTAAGCAAAGGGGCTGAATACTTATCATCAATACTGAGCAAAGGGGTTAAATACTGATCATCAATACTGAGCAAAGGGGCTGAATACTTATCATCAATACTGAGCAAAGAGGCTGAATACTTATCATCAATACTGAGCAAAGGGACTGAATAGTTATCATTAATACTGAGCAAAGGGGCTGAATACTTATCATCAATACTGAGAAAAGGGGCTGAATACTTATCATCAATACTGAGCAAAGGGGATGAATACTTATCACCAATACTGAGCAAAGGGGCTGAATACTTATCACCAATACTGAGCAAAGGGGATGAATACTTATCACCAATACTGAGCAAAGGGGCTGAATACTTATCATCAACACTGAGCAAAGGGGCTGAATACTTATCATCAATACTGAGCAAAGGGGTTAAATACTGATCATCAATACTGAGCAAAGGGGCTGAATACTTATCATCAATACTGAACAAAGGGGCTGAATACTTATCATAAATACTGAGCAAAGGGGCTGAATACTTATCATCAATACTGAGGAAAGGGGCTGAATACTTATCATCAATACTGAGCAAAGGGGCTGAATACTTATCATCAATACTGAGCAAAGGGGCTGAATACTTATCATCAATACTGAGCAAAGGGGCTGAATACTTATCACCAATACTGAGCAAAGGGGCTGAATACTTATCACCAATACTGAGCAAAGGGGTTAAATACTGATCAGCAATACTGAGCAAAGGGGCTGAATACTTATCACCAATACTGAGCAAAGGAGCTGAATACTTATCACCAATACTGAGCTAAGGGGCTGAATACTTATCATCAATACTGAGCAAAGGGGCTGAATAACTTATCATCAATACTGAGCAAAGGGGCTGAATACTTATCACCAATACTGAGCAAAGGGGCTGAATACTTATCACCAATACTGAGCAAAGGGGCTGAATACTTATCATCAATACTGAGCAAAGGGGATGAATACTTATCATCAATACTGAGCAAAGGGGCTGAATACTTATCATCAATACTGAGCAAAGGGGCTGAATACTTATCATCAATACTGAGCAAAGGGGCTGAATACTTATCACCAATACTGAGCAAAGGGGCTGAATACTTATCATCAATACTGAGCAAAGGGGCTGAATACTTATCATCAATACTGAGCAAAGGGGCTGAATACTTATCATCAATACTGAGCAAAGGGGCTGAATACTAATCACCAATACTGAACAAAGGGGCTGAATACTTATCATCAATACTGAGCAAAGGGACTGAATACTGATCACCAATACTGAGCAAAGGGGATGAATACTTATCATCAATACTGAACAAAGGGGCTGAATACTTATCATCAATACTGAGCAAAGGGGCTGAATACTTATCATTCAACACTGAGCAAAGGGACTGAATACTGATCACCAATACTGAGCAAAGGGGCTGAATAGTTATCAATACTGAGCAAAGGGGCTGAATACTTATCATCAATACTGAGCAAAGGGGCTGAATACTGATCACCAATACTGAGCAAAAGGGGCTGAATACTTATCATCAATACTGAGCAAAGGGGCTGAATACTTATGATCAATACTGAGCAAAGGGGCTGAATACTTATCACCAATACTGAGCAAAGGGGCTGAATATTTATCAATACTGAGCAAAGGGGCTGAATACTTATCATCAATACTGAGCAAAGGGGCTGAATACTTATAAATACTGAGCAAAGGGGCTGAATACTTATCATCAATACTGAGCAAAGGGGCTGAATACTTATCACCAATACTAAGCAAAGGGGCTTAATACTTATCATCAATACTGAGCAAAGGGGCTGAATACTTATCATCAATACTGAGCAAAGGGGCTGAATACTTATCATCAATACTGAGCAAAGGGGCTGAATACTTATCATCAATACTGAGCAAAGGGGCTGAATACTTATCATCAATACTGAGCAAAGGGGCTGAATACTTATCATCAATACTGAGCAAAGGGGCTGAATACTTATCACCAATACTGAGCAAAGGGGCTGAATACTTATCATCAATACTGAGCAAAGGGGCTGAATACTTATCATCAATACTGAGCAAAGGGGCTGAATACTTATCATCAATACTGAGCAAAGGGGCTGAATACTTATCACCAATACTGAGCAAAGGGGCCGAATACTTATCATCAATACTGAGCAAAGGGACTGAATACTTATCATCAATACTGAGCAAAGGGGCTGAATAAGTCATTATCCACATCGTTATCGCGGTGTCACACACAACGATGCAGCAGGTTGGCAGATCGTGGATCGTCTGATTTCAGAACATGTTCTCAGATCTGCGATCAACGATTTATCGTAATTGAATGTCGGTGTCACACATAACGACGTCCTAACGATGTCGCTTGAACGACTCCAAACCTGTGACGTATCAGCGACATCGTTCACGATCTCGTACCGTGTAACGGGGCATTTGAATGATACGAGGACCCACACATCTATACATCTGCCAATATGTCGTGGGGGCAGATCCAATACTTGCACTGATTAGAGGAAAAACCTAAAACAAGTCTGTGCAGGGTGGAGAGGCAGCATGTTATATAGCAGATAGTCACTCCTACTTATTGGTTGTCAAGTGGGCTATAACAAGGGTCTGTAGAACGGTATAAGTCATACTTCGGAGCACCTCTATGCAATATGTATGTCTCTATCTGTCACCTTGTTGGATGAGTCGAATGTCTCCAAAGCTTAGAAAAGAGTAGAAAAGAGCTGAGCAGTAAGTTTCCCCCTAGTTTCCATTAGTGAAGATTAGCGCCCTCACCACGTTCCCGCTAAGCTTCTCCTCGATGTGTCATTTATAGGAAACACATGTGAAGCCGAGGCTCAGATACATCATTTTTGATGCTTTTAATGTCAAGGTCGTTTATCACATTTAAAGCCACATTTCTTAAGACATTATTGAGGAGATTTCTTGGAGCCAAATGCGGCAATCATTCTTCTCAATTACATCCTGGCGCGATCACAGGGTGAGCGAGGAGAGAAGAAAAGAAGAAAGTCCAAGAGGATTCTGAGTCACCGAGTCCATGTGCGAATAGGAGAGAACGGAGTCTCCTGAACCCGGGCCAACACCTGACGATGAGGGCCATCACATCACAGACATCCAGCCATGTTCACCAGAGGGAAAGTTCTGAAGTTTATACATCTTATTCTTTTAGAAAATATCAATTGCGAAGAATAAAAGCTAAAACTGTTAGCGGCACTCTGTGCTCTAGGCCTCAGCTTTCAGTAGGATCGTCAGCGCTCAAATACTGACCTGTTTTACTTGAGACATCATTATTATGATTATTTAACATCCTTCAGCTTGACCTCAAGCCTTGCTGTCTTGATTGATGAACGCTCTGTAGGTAGGTCGATCTTGTGCAATGTACAAAGCTCCTCCAGGATCTTCTCCAAGCCTAGATAGGTCCACCAGGGTCTTCTCCAAGCCTAGATAGCTCCACCAAGGTCTTCTCCAAGCCTAGATGGGTCCACTATTGTCTTGAATGTATTAAGCCATCTGGTTGCTGGTCTTCCTCTTTGCCTTGTTCCCTCTATTCTCCCGGCCATCATGTTCTTCTCCAGTGATGCTCTCTTCGTATGATGTGTAGACAGTCGTATCTTGGTGCCGCTTTCTTCCAGTGACGTGTTTGACTCGATTCTTCTTCTTCTCGTCATCCAGGGTATTGATAACCTCCTTCTCCAGCTCCACATTATGAAGGTGTTCATTCTTAGTCTGTCTTGTTCCTTTATTGTCCAGGTGTCACTTCCATATGTTAGTATAGAATAGTTCAGACTATATACTGTACGAGCCGTGTCTTCATCACCAGTGAAATGTTCCTTGATGGACCTTGCCCAGTGACTTCATTGTAGATTTACCCATAGCTTTTCTCCTATTGACTTCCGGTGTTGTTGCAGCATCTTGAGTGATCATTGATCCGAGTAGGGTGAAGTCCTTTACCACTTCCAGTTTGTCGTCTATCTCCCGTGTCCCAGTCACGCCTGGCAGTAGTCACATGTGTCCCGGTCGCGCCTGGCCATAGTCAGTATCTTTGTCTTCTTTGTGTTGAGTAGCAGTCCCATTTTCAAGCTCCAGCTTAACTCCATATTAAGTCCTTCATTCCATCTACACTTGTAGCAGTACTGTGAAGAATCCAGTTCCTGGGAAAACTGAGAGGGAGACTGTAGTGTAAAGGAGCTGCGTCAGGCTTCTCTACAGTCTGCTCTTGGATTCCAGGCCTAGCCAGGGTCTGAGGAAGGAGAAAGAAGACAGAGGAACACATCTGGGAGACTGAGTGCCATCACCACTCGCCCCAGAGTAGCGCACAGATCGGACACCGGATCCGAAACTGTGACTGGCACACAGCACAGTAAATACCGGGATAGTGGAGATTGTAGATCGACACTGTACCAGAGCAAAGCAACACGGTGGGGTCAGAAACACAAGGAAGACTCAAGTTGCCTAGCCATGGGGTACCAGCAGAGAGAGAGACAGTGCTAGCAGCTCAGCTAGAAGCAGCAGCAGGGCTACACACACACAGCGCAGCAGGAGGAAGCTGAGGACCCGGACAGGGTGGGAGCAACCCGGCCCCAGTACAGACTCCGTGGGCAATTCTCTGTAAAGAACATTTACAGTAAAGCTTTGGAAAACGTCAGAAACATGAATGTGTGTGATCCTTGTACTCAAGTCCTGATTACTCCCACAAGCAGCCCCGTCTCCACTATCATCCCTTTCCTACAACACCTATAACATCCATCATAGAGTTTAATTACCACTGCCCCGGGGAACCAGGCTCTACCTGCGGAGAGCCATTCCATCTCCAGCTGCCAAACATCATCCCCGGAGGTTCTGCAGCAGCAGTGGTCACCCTGACCACAACCCGTGGGTGGCGTCATGACAAACCTAATCCCTTGTAAATACCCCTTTTACTTGTGTGAACCCGGGACACGTCCAGACCAGGACCTCCGTGACATCCCCAGCAGTACCCTGGTCCGGTACCGAGTACCCTGTCCCAGTGGGCTTCACAACATTTGTGACAGATAGAACAGAACCATCTGCAGCTCAACACGTTCCCCAGAATAAGCCTGCAGCTGTTGTCTACTCCAACACTAGAGACAGGGGCGTAACTAGAACTGGCAGGGCCCCATAGCAAACTTTTGAACGGGGCCCCCTCCAAGACATGCCCCCAATGACACGCCCCCTTCAAGACACACCCCCTTACCGAATCAGTGTTAACAGGCTGACGCCACCCAGTTTACCGTATATACTCGTGTATAAGCCGACCCCCTACTTTTGCCCCCAAAACCTGGGAAAACCTATTGACTCGTGTATAAGCCGAGGGTGGACCCCAGCATAGGTATACAGCCCCAGCAAAGTGGTATACAGCAGCCTCTCCAGTGGTAGTATACAGCAGCCTCCCCAGTGGTATATACAGGCCCCAGCAGTATATACAGTAGCCCTAGTGGTATACAGCAGCCTCCCCAGTGGTATATACAGCAGCCCCAGTGGTATACAGCAGCCTCTCCAGTGGTAGTATACAGCAGCCTCCCCAGTGGTATATACAGGCCCCAGCAGTATATACAGTAGCCCCAGTGGTATACAGCAGCCTCCCCAGTGGTATATACAGCAGCCCCAGTGGTATACAGCAGCCTCCCCAGTGGTATATACAGCAGCCCCAGTGGTATACAGCAACCTCCCCAGTGGTATATACAGCAGCCCCAGTGGTATACAGCAACCTCCCCAGTGGTATATACAGGCCCCAGCAGTATATACAGCAGCCCCAGTGGTATACAGCAGCTCCCCAGTGGGTATATACAGGGCCCCAGTGAGTATATACAGGCCCCCAGTGGGTATATACAGGCCCCCAGTGGGTATATACAGGCCCCAGTGGGAATATACAGGCCCCCAGTGGGTATATACAGGCCCCAGTGGGTATATACAGTCAGGGCCCCAGTGGGTATATACAGGGCCCCAGTGAGTATATACAGGCCCCCAGTGGGTATATACAGGCCCCCAGTGGGTATATACAGGCCCCCAGTGGGTATATACAGGCCCCCAGTGGGTATATACAGGCCCCAGTGGGTATATACAGCCCCCAGTGGGAATATACAAGCCCCCAGTGGGAATATACAGGCCCCAGTGGGAATATACAGGCCCCCAGTGTGTATATACAGGCCCCAGTGTGTATATACAGGCCCCAGTAGGTATATACAGGCCCCAGTGGGAATATACAGGCCCCCAGTGTGTATATACAGGCCCCAGTGGGAATATACAGGCCCCCAGTGTGTATATACAGGCCCCAGTAGGTATATACAGGCCCCCCCCACTCCTCCTCTGCTGCACACGTCACCTGTAAAGGAATACATCATACTTACTTATCTCTGCCGGCTGCTGCCGCCGCTCTGCACCGCGCTCCGTCTTCATCCAGCTTCTTCCTGGTTGTGACGTCATTGCCTGCACCCGGCGGTCACAACCAGGAAGAAGCTGGATGAAGACGGAGTGCGGTGCAGAGCGGCGACAGCGGCAGCCGGCAGAGATAAGTACCTTTACAGGTGACGTGTGCAGCAGAGGAGTGGGGGGCCTGTATATACCTACTGGGGGGGGCCTGTAGCTGACCGAATAGCAGCGTAGCGGCGCTGGGTCCGGGCCCCCCACAAGGGCCGGGCCCCAAAGCGACTGCTACGTCTGCTATGCCGGTAGTTACGCCCCTGACTAGAGATGAGCAAATCAGTTTGGAGAAGAATACAGTACAATAATAGGAAACAATACAATAAGCAGAGAATCAATGTAAAAAATACAATACAAAAAATAAAGCAAAAATAAAGGTGACCCTGCTCAAAAGAGCTTACAATCTACAATGTGATATGGGTTACACAAAGTACAGGTGCTTATTACACTGATGGTCCAGGCATCTGGAGGAAATGAGGTATAGAACTAAGCTTACATGAATGGTCACCAGACAATCTGTGTGGAGCTTTTGGGTTTGGTGGAGTTTGAAGAAGAGTTATGTCGAGAGAGATAGTGAATGGGCTATGTACAGTACAAAGGAATTTTGTTAGGGTACCTTTACACACAGAGATAAATTGCTTGCAACTCACTAGCTGCAGTGAAATCATGGACACATTGTTCCATTTTGTTGCCGTGTACAAATGGAATAATGTGTCCATGATTTCACTCTAACCAGTGAGTTGCAAGCAATTTATCTCTTTGTGTAAAGGTACCCTTAGGAAGCATGATGGGCCACCTTGAAAAGATGTGTTTTTAGTGAGCGTCTGAAGCCATGCAAGTTGTGGATAGTCCTGATTTCTTGGGGTAAAGCATTCCAGAGAATTGGTGCAGATCAGGAGAAGTCTTGGAGTCGGGAGTGGGAGGATTGGATTAGTGCAGATGTTAGTCGAAGGTCATTTGTAGAACATAGAGAACGGGTGGGGTGTTAGACAGAGATGAGGGAGGAGATGTAGGGGGGTGCTGCACTGTGAAGAGGACGGGTGGGGTGATAGACAGAGATGAGGGAGGAGATGTAGGGGGGTGCTGCACTGTGAAGAGGACGGGTGGGGTGATAGACAGAGATGAGGGAGGAGATGTAGGGGGTGCTGCACTGTGAAGAGGACGGGTGGGGTGATAGACAGAGATGAGGGAGGAGATGTAGGGGGATGTTGAACTGTGAAGAGGACGGGTGGGGTGATAGACAGAGATGAGGGAGGAGATGTAGGGGGGGTGCTGCACTGTGAAGAGGACGGGTGGGGTGATAGACAGAGATGAGGGAGGAGATGTAGGGGGGGTGCTGCATTGTGAAGAGGACGGGTGGGGTGATAGACAGAGATGAGGGAGGAGATGTAGGGGGATGTTGAACTGTGAAGAGGACGGGTGGGGTGATAGACAGAGATGAGGGAGGAGAAGTAGAGAGGTGCTGCATTGTGAAGAGGACGGGTGGGGTGATAGACAGAGATGAGGGAGGAGATGTAGGGGGATGTTGAACTGTGAAGAGGACGGGTGGGGTGATAGACAGAGATGAGGGAGGAGAAGTAGAGAGGTGCTGCACTGTGAAGAGGACGGGTGGGGTGATAGACAGAGATGAGGGAGGAGATGTAGGGGGATGTTGAACTGTGAAGGGCTTTGTGGGTGAGAACAAGCTCCTTCCAGTACCTTCTTCTTTGCTGTCTCTCTGGAACTAACTGACTCCTCCCCTCAGGCCTGGGTCATTGTAGGGGATCTGGATTAAGGACAGCCAGTGGAGCTCCCCCTTCAGGCCTGGGGTGGAAGGTGTTGTGTGCTGTCTGTGCCAAGGTGTACATCCCTCCCTGCACCGGTGGGTCCTGTGGCAATTCCCCGCAGGGGTGCCACAAGAATCTTCTGAAGATAGCATGGGAGCTGTACATAGGGGAGGGCAGGAGAGAGGGGCTGATGTGAATGAGTGGTGATGGAGGGGGATAGGGTGATGAAAGTTGGTGGTGAGAGCACATAGGAAATAAACAATGAAATAAAAGACATGGTAAAAATTAGTAGTGAATAGAGTTATACACCTTGTTTTAGTGTCCCTCTATGTCATTACCTTCCAGTCTATCCCAGTCAATTGCGGTCCATTTCATATTTTGCCACTTTAAACAGCTGACTCACCGTTGCAGGATGCTCACGTCTCAGGTGATGCAGCACTTGTCACGGTTCCGCGCCTGAGGCTGTGGGGCCCGGTGGTCAGATCAAAGGGGAATAAAGGATGGAGATGTTTTTTGATTGTCGTGACGCCACCTGTGGGAATCCGGTGAATGCACCGGCGCTGCTTGGGCCTCCGAGGGAATGTGCGGCAGCTAGATGGGATGCTCCCCACAAGACGAGCAGGAGTCCCCGGGCCAGGAGCTGCACTCGATGGAATACGGCAGCTCAGGTAGTTGCTGGACAGTGTTGCTGGACTGGCCCCAGATATGCTCCCAAAAAGTGAATTCAGGTGAGGAGTAGGGAAGGGAACTGAGCTGCATTAGCCCATCACCAATCAGGCCATAGACACATGGTGATTCACAGCCAGCTAACACAAAGGATCATAAAACATTGGGGGGCTGTGAAATAGAGAGGTACATTAATAATGGAATACAATATATTTCAGCAAGGAAATTGCACCACATGGACAGCAGAGATGAGTGGAGGACGGTGCAGTTACACGTATCACAGATATTTTAAGTATTAAAGACATTGAAGTAAAGGACATGATGAGAAAAAACAAAGCATTTCATTCACATCGAATAACATGGAAGCAATTAAATTTCCTTGCAAAATTTGAGTGAACTTCTAAATTGGAGTGGTTGCAGATTCTCTCATCACTAGTGATGGGCGGACCGCACGATGCTTGGGATCGGAGGATTTGGCCGGACTTTTTTTTTTAGAGTCTGAATTCGGGGCCAAACGTGACTTGAACTTGAGTCCGAACCACTCGGACTTTACAGTTATGGGATGGGGCGGGGAGGCTTAAACAGAAAGCACATAATTCATAAACATCATCATTATACCTACCGGGCCCCGTGGCCTGCCGTCCTGCCATCCCGCTGCATCTACCTCCGGAGCCGCTCATTAACTTCCAGGGATATTCACTGCACTGGCTCCAACAGCCAATCACAGATGCTGTCACACAGAATGGGAGTCTGTGATTGGCTGTTAGAGTATTCTGCAATCAGCCCATACATTCTAGTATGGCAGAATGTGTGGGGTGGTTTCAGCTTACTCCAGCAGCCAATCACAGATGCCCATTCTCTGTGACGTCTGTGATTGGCTGTTGGGCCCCTCACAAAAATAGCAGTCTAAAAATAAACACATTTAAAAAATGACGTGATGGTATTTTTGATTCTAAGCGCAGTGAACTATATATATAACCCCAGCATCACCAGGCACCCGGAGCCCAGCCGTAAGTCAGCCGTAAGTCAGCGTATTGGTTGTTCTCACGGGGGATGTCACGGGTGGCAGCGCCTGAGCCCGTGGCCTGGGTGACACTTCAGTAAGGGGTGTATGTACAGGGGATTAGAATTTGTCATGTGACGCCACCTGTAGTACCTGGTGATGGGTCATCAGTGCCATCACAGTCCTCCGGAAGTCGATGGTAATGCGGCTGAGATGGCAAATCTCCCTACAGGTGGAGCTGGTCCTCCGGGGCAGCGTTCCTGTAAGCAAACAGGTTGATGGAGATAACCACAGACAGGCAAAGTCACTTTCTCCCGGGTACTTTACTGTAAACGTTCCGCAGCAAAATACAGAGTCCACAGTTCAGCAAGATGGTAAGCAAACAGGTAGCTCTACGGGTGGCTGCAAGTGGATGCCAGGTGGTCTGGTGGAACCTGCGGTAAACCTTAGTTGACAAACCTGTGTCCTTTCTTCCCCGCCTAGGATGAGTCTATACCCAATGGCTTTATGTAGGAAGTATTGGGGCTTCCCTCCCTCGTGGTGAGGAAGCAGGCAGACCGCTCCATCTGGCAGGGTGCTGTGGAGATAAACGGACCACACCAGCCAGTTGCAGACTGCAAAGATAGACCTTTGCCGGATCCTCGGGCCCGGCGTTCCCGTGGTGGACTGGAGAATCCCCTAGAGTGTAGTTGCTCCACACTGGAGTTCCCCCTTTCTTTCTAGGGCCCGGACTCAGCTCGTCGGGCGCCCTCTTCCAGGATCTCCTCAGGAGCCTCTCTCTCCTTTCCTCCGGATCAGCGTAGAGCTGTCCAGGTAACCCTTCCTCCTCACGCCACACTCCTTCTCCTCCTCCTCCGACTACTACTCCGCTCTCTCAGATGTCCATTGTCTGACTATTCTGTCCTACTGACTGACCTCTTTTGTTCCCCCTAGAGGTGAATATACCTCTCTCCCGGGTAACCTCCCACCATTCTGCTAATGAGGGAGTGCAAGAATGGGTCCCACCCATCAGCCTAGGATCCACTTGCAGCTGGGGACATTACACCTCTTTTACGGGTGCAATACTCCAGTGTGACGCCTGACTACGTGGGGCACCACACTATTCTTGAAACTCCGCGCAGTCTTCCAGATTAGACGAAAAATCTCAAATATTGCTCTAACTCTTAGTTCATTTTCTCAGTTTGTACATTAGCCTGGGGGTGGTACCTTGAAGAAATGACAATTTGTTACCCAAGCTGAAGCAAAACTAAGCCAAAATCTAGACAAAAACTAGACCTCTCCATCAGAAATAAGGTAGATCATTATTGGGTTGAGCTTTAGAAAAGGCTGTGTAATAACAATTTTGGATGACTCAGGGATCTTTTAGCAAGAGGCAAAAACACAACTGAGCCAAGGTTTAACAGGGAGAAAGTCTTTATTAACACACGTGGCAGTGAAACAAATGAAAATTGCAGCATAACACCAAAGTTCTTAAACCCATAATAATAATCTTTAGGAGAAGTCAAACTAAATAGACTCTAGAATATTCACACAGGAAGATGTAATCGGATAGTCTATGAGCAGAGTTCACACTGAGAGATGCACAAGAAGCTGAGACCAAGCAGAATACTCAAGAAATGGCTGGAAGATGGACTGGAGCTTGTAAAGGCTGGGAGACACAAACACATGGAGAGGAACGAAGCAGAAGACGCCATTTTTGGAAAAGGGTGAGAATGAACAAAATGTCATCTGAAGATCCGGAGTCCTGAAAAGCTGTTTTGCGAGCGGAAAAGGCATTTACTGCCTAGGCTGATCATGAGAAAATGTCTGTTCTTTTCTTAGTCATGTCATTTAAAGGCTTGGCTATGAATGAGAAGTTCTTGATGAACTTCTGGTAATAACTTGCAAAGCCAAGAAATCTCTGCAAAGCTTTAAGGTTACTTGGTTGCACCCAATGAAGGACGACCTGTACCTTAACGGGGTCCATACAATACCCCAATGCAGAAACCAGATGACATAAGGACTGGACCTGCTGTACTTCCAAATGACATTTCTCCTGATTAGAAAATAAATGATTATCATAAAGAATCTGAAAGACCTGCCGGATAGTGTTCCTCCTAAGAGCGTGAGTAAATTAACATGCCATCCAGCTACATCATCACATATCTACCCACCACAGTGCAAAAAATGTCATTTATGAAACTTTGAAGAACCACTACATCATTCGTTAACCCTAATGGCATCACCAGATTTTCAAAATGACCCTCAGGTCAGTCAAACACATATCATGTTATAAGCCACACTCAAGTCAAGTTTAAAAAAACATTTATCTCCAGCTAACTGAATAAACAGAACTGGTATTAGGTGTAAAGCAGGGGTGGGAACCTCCGGCCCCAGGGCTGAATGCGGGCCTTGATGATTTTTTGCGGCCCCCGGGCAGATTCCTGGGAACCGCAGTGCTAGGACTGAAAGACGCGTTTTGCCAACTGTCTGCCTTTAAAATCCAGCTCTCCTGTGATATCTATGCCCCAGCCTCGGCCTCCCCAGTGATGTATATGCTCCCAGCTCTCCAGTGATGTCTATGCCCCAGCCTCGGCCTCCCCAGTGATGTTCTCAGCCTCTCCTGTGATCTCTATGCCCCAGCCTCGGCCTCCCCAGTGATGTATATGCTCCCAGCTCTCCAGTGATCTCCATGCCCCAGCCTCGGCCTTCCCAGTGATGTATATGCTCCCAGCTCTCCAGTGATGTCTATGCCCCAGCCTCGGCCTCCCCAGTGATGTATATGTTCCCAGCCTCTCTGTGATCTCTATGCCCCAGCCTCGGCCTCCCCAGTGATGTTATATGCTCCCAGCCTCTCCAGTGATCTCCATGCCCCAGCCTCAGCCTTCCCAGTGATGTATATGCTCCCAGCTCTCCAGTGATCTCCATGCCCCAGCCTCGGCCTCTCCCAGTGATGTATATGCTCCCAGCTCTCCATGTGATCTCTATGCCCCAGCCTCGGCCTCGCCCAGTGATGTATATGCTCCCAGCTCTCCATGATCTCCATGCCCCAGCCTCAGCCTTCCCCAGTGATGTATATGCTCCCAGCTCTCCAGTGATCTCCATGCCCCAGCCTCGCCTCCCCAGTGATGTATATGTATCTCCAGTACTATCCCCCCCAGTGAATCCTCTAGATGCTCATGCCCAGCCTCGGCTCCCAGTGATGTATATGTCCCAGCTCTCTCCTGTGCTCTCTATGCCCCAGCCTCGGCCTCCCCAGTGATGTATATGCTCCCAGCTCCCAGTGATGTCTATGCCCCAGTCCTCGGCCTCTCCCAGTGATGTATATGCTTCCCAGCTCTCCATGTATCTCTATGCCCAGCCTCGGCCTCCCCAGTGATGTATATGTCCCAGCCTCTCCTGTGATGTCTATGCCCCAGCCTCGGCCTCCCAGTGATGTATATGCTCCCAGCCTCTCCATGTGATCTCTATGCCCCAGCCTCGGCCTCCCCATTGATGTATATGTTCCCAGCCTCTCCTGTGATGTCTATGCCCCAGCCTCGGCCTCCCCAGTGATGTATATGTCTCCCAGCTCTCCTGTTATCTCTAGCCCCAGCCTCGCCTCCCCAGTGATGTATATTCTCCCAGCCTCCATGTGATCTCTATGCCCCAGCCTCGGCCTCCCCAGTGATATATATGCTCCCAGCTCTCCAGTTATCTCTACGCCCCAGCCTCGGCCCCCAGTGATGTATATGCTCCCAGCTCTCCAGTGATCTCTATGCCCCAGCCTCGGCCTCCCCAGTGATATATATGCTCCCAGCTCTCCATGATCTCTATGCCCCAGCCTCGCCTCCCAGTGATGTATATGCTCCCAGCTCTCCAGTGATCTCATGCCCCAGCCTCGCCTCCCCAGTGATGTATATGTCCCAGCTCCCAGTGATCTCTATGCCCAGCCTCGGCCTCCCCAGTGATGTATATGTCCCAGCCTCTCCTAGTGTCTCTCATGCCCCAGCCTCGCCTCCCCAGTGATGTATATGCATCCCGGACCAGAGCTCGCTCCCAGTAGATGTACTTCATGGTCCTCCCAGCCTCGGCCTCCCCAGTGATGTATATGCTCCCAGCTCTCCAGTATTCTATGCCCCAGCCTCGGCCTCCCCAGTGATGTATATGTCTCCGCTCTCAGTATCCTCCCAGCTCCTCCGTGATGTTAGTCCCATCATGAGTCTTGCCCGGCCTCGCCTCCTCAGTGATGTATATGTTCCCAGCCTCTCCTGTGATCTCTATGCCCCAGCCTCGGCCTCCCCAGTGATGTATATGTTCCCAGCCTCTCCTGTGATCTCTATGCCCCAGCCTCGGCCTCCCCAGTGATGTATATGCTCCCAGCTCTCCAGTTATCTCTATACCCCAGCCTCGGCCTCTCCCAGTGATGTATGTGCTCCCAGCTCTCCAGTGATGTCTATGCCCCAGCCTCGGCCTCCCCAGTGATGTATATGCTCCCAGCTCTCCAGTTATCTCTATGCCCCAGCCTCGGCCTCCCCAGTGATGTATATGTTCCCAGCCTTTCCTGTGATGTCTATGCCCCGCCTCGGCCTCCTCAGTGATGTATATGTTCCCAGCCTCTCCTGTAATCTCTATGCCCCAGCCTCGGCCTCCCCAGTGATGTATATGTTCCCAGCCTCTCCTGTGATCTCTATGCCCCAGCCTCGGCCTCCCCAGTGATGTATATGCTCCCAGCTCTCCAGTTATCTCTATGCCCCAGCCTCGGCCTCCCCAGTGATGTATATGCTCCCAGCTCTCCAGTGATCTCCATACCCCATCCTCGGCCTCCCCAGTGATGTATATGCTCCCAGCTCTCCAGTTATCTCTATGCCCCAGCCTCGGCCTCCCCAGTGATGTATATGTTCCCAGCCTCTCCTGTGATCTCTATGCCCCAGCCTCGGCCTCCCCAGTGATGTATATGCTCCCAGCTCTCCAGTTATCTCTATGCCCCAGCCTCGGCCTCCCCAGTGATGTATATGCTCCCAGCTCTCCAGTGATCTCCATACCCCATCCTCGGCCTCCCCAGTGATGTATATGCTCCCAGCTCTCCAGTTATCTCTATGCCCCAGCCTCGGCCTCCCCAGTGATGTATATGCTCCCAGCTCTCCAGTTACTCTATGCCCCAGCCTCGGCCTCCCCAGTGATGTATATTTCCAGCCTCTCCAGTAATCTCTATGCCCCAGCTTCGGCCTCCCTAGTGATGTATGTGCTCCCAGCTCTCCAGTGATCTCTATGCCCCAGCCTCGGCCTCCCTAGTGATGTATATGTTCCCAGCTCTCCTGTGATATCTATGCCCCAGCCTCGGCCTTCCCAGTGATGTATATGCTCCCAGCTCTCCAGTGATGTCTATGCCCCAGCCTCGGCCTCCCCAGTGATGTATATGCTCCCAGCTCTCCAGTGATCTCTATGCCCCAGCCTCGGCCTCCCCAGTGATATATATGCTCCCAGCTCTCCAGTGATGTCTATGCCCCAGCCTCGGCCTCCCCAGTGATGTATATGTTCCCAGCCTCTCCAGTGATCTCTATGCCCCAGCCTCGGCCTCCCCAGTGATGTATATGTTCCCAGCCTCTTCTGTGATCTCTATGCCCCAGCCTCGGCCTCCCCAGTGATGTATATGCTCCCAGCTCTCCAGTTATCTCTATGCCCCAGCCTCGGCCTCGCCAGTGATGTATATGCTCCCAGCTCTCCAGTGATCTCCATGCCCCAGCCTCAGCCTTCCCAGTGATGTATATGCTCCCAGCTCTGCAGTGATTCTATGCCCCAGCCTCGGCCTCTCCAGTGATGTATGTGCTCCCAGCTCTCCAGTGATGTCTATGCCCCAGCCTCGGCCTCCCCAGTGATGTATATGTTCCCAGCCTCTCCTGTGATCTCTATGCCCCAGCCTCGGCCTCCCCAGTGATGTATATGCTCCCAGCTCTCCAGTTATCTCTATGCCCCAGCCTCGGCCTCTCCAGTGATGTATGTGCTCCCAGCTCTCCAGTGATGTCTATGCCCCAGCCTCGGCCTCCCCAGTGATGTATATGCTCCCAGTTCTCCAGTGATCTCCATACCCCAGCCTCGGCCTCCCCAGTGATGTATATGCTCCCAGCTCTCCAGTGATCTCTATGCCCCAGCCTCGGCCTCCCCAGTGATGTATATGTTTCCAGCCTCTCCAGTAATCTCTATGCCCCAGCCTCGGCCTCCCCCAGTGATGTATATGCTCCCAGCTCTCCAGTGATCTCTATGCCCCAGCTTCGGCCTCCCCAGTGATGTATATGCTCCCAGCTCTCCAGTGATCTCTATGCCCCAGCTTCGGCCTCCCCAGTGATGTATATGTTTCCAGCCTCTCCTGTGATCTCTATGCCCCAGCCTCGGCCTCCCCAGTGATGTATATGCTCCCAGCTCTCAAGTGATCTCTATGCCCCAGCCTCAGCCTCCCCAGTGATGTATATGCTCCCAGCTCTCCAGTGATCTCCATGCCCCAGCCTCGGCCTCCTCAGTGATGTATATATGTTCCCAGCCTCTCCTGTGATCTCTATGCCGCAGCCTCGGCCTCCCCAGTGATGTATATGCTCCCAGCTCTCCAGTTATCTCTATGCCCCAGCCTCGCCTCCCCAGTGATGTATATGCTCCCAGCTCTCCAGTGATCTCTATGCCCCAGCCTCGCCTCCCCAGTGATGTATATGTTCCCAGCCTCTCCAGTGATCTCTATGCCTCAGCCTTGGCCTAACCAGTGATGTATATTCTCCCAGCTCTCCAGTGATCTCTATGCCCCAGCCTCGGCCTCCCCAGTGATGTATATGTTCCCAGCTCTCCAGTGATCTCTATGCCCCAGCTTCGGCCTCCCCAGTGATGTATATGCTCCCAGCTCTCCAGTGATCTCCATGCCCCAGCCTCGGCCTTCCCAGTGATGTATATGCTCCCAGCTCTCCAGTGATGTCTATGCCCCAGCCTCGGCCTCCCCAGTGATGTATATGTTCCCAGCCTCTCCTGTGCTCTCTATGCCTCAGCCTCGGCCTCCCCAGTGATGTATATGCTCCCAGCTCTCCAGTGATGTCTATGCCCCAGCCTCGGCCTCCTCAGTGATGTATATGCTCCCAGCTCTCCAGTTATCTCTATGCCCCAGCCTCGGCCTCCCCAGTGATGTATATGTTCCCAGCCTCTCCAGTGATCTCTATGCCCCAGCCTCGGCCTCCCCAGTGATGTATATGCTCCCAGCTCTCCAGTTATCTCTATGCCCCAGCCTCGGCCTCCCCAGTGATGTATATGTTCCCAGCCTCTCCTGTGATGTCTATGCCCCGGCCTCGGCCTCCTCAGTGATGTATATGTTCCCAGCCTCTCCTGTGATCTCTATGCCCCAGCCTCGGCCTCCCCAGTGATGTATATGTTCCCAGCCTCTCCTGTGATCTCTATGCCCCAGCCTCGGCCTCCCCAGTGATGTATATGCTCCCAGCTCTCCAGTTATCTCTATGCCCCAGCCTCGGCCTCTCCAGTGATGTATGTGCTCCCAGCTCTCCAGTGATGTCTATGCCCCAGCCTCGGCCTCCCCAGTGATGTATATGTTCCCAGCCTCTCCTGTGATGTCTATGCCCCGGCCTCGGCCTCCTCAGTGATGTATATGTTCCCAGCCTCTCCTGTGATCTCTATGCCCCAGCCTCGGCCTCCCCAGTGATGTATATGTTCCCAGCCTCTCCAGTGATCTCTATGCCTCAGCCTCGGCCTCCCCAGTGATGTATATGTTCCCAGCCTCTCCTGTGATCTCTATGCTCCAGCCTCAGCCTCCCCAGTGATGTATATGCTCCCAGCTCTCCAGTTATCTCTATGCCCCAGCCTCGGCCTCCCCAGTGATGTATATGCTCCCAGCTCTCCAGTGATGTCTATGCCCCAGCCTCGGCCTCCCCAGTGAGGTATATGCTCCCAGCTCTCCAGTTATCTCTATGCCCCAGCCTCGGCCTCCCCAGTGATGTATATGTTCCCAGCCTCTCCTGTGATCTCTATGCCCCAGCCTCGGCCTCCCCAGTGATGTATATGTTCCCAGCCTCTCCTGTGAACTCTATGCCCCAGCCTCGGCCTCCCCAGTGATGTATATGTTCCCAGCCTCTCCTGTGATCTCTATGCCCCAGCCTCGGCCTCCCCAGTGATGTATATGTTCCCAGCCTCTCCTGTGATCTCTATGCCCCAGCCTCGGCCTCCCCAGTGATGTATATGTTCCCAGCCTCTCCTGTGATCTCTATGCCCCAGCCTCGGCCTCCCCAGTGATGTATATGTTCCCAGCCTCTTCTGTGGTGTCTTGGGCTCTAGCAAACCTGGAAAAGCAAATGAGAAGCAACATGACCAATATCATCCACGCCATAGAGAAGAAGCCTCACCCTCCACAGTAGGGGGAGGTGATTGTTTAACCAAATATAGCGGGTCATTTTCAAGTTGATCATTTTGTACGGCCCCCGAATGATGGTAGAAATTTCCAAATGGCTCTCAGCAGAAAAATGTTTCCCCACCCCTGCTGTAAAGGATAGGGATTGTGGCATGTCTCTCTAAAGTCCAAGCATGGTCACAACTCTTTTTCTTACCATAGAAAACCCCACAGCAACAGGAGAGATGGACAGATTTATATGTCCCTTGGAAAAAAGTCATATGAATATACTCATGCAAAACATCTCTTTTAGAAGAGAAAGGTTTAAACATAAGATTTAGGCAATTTGGCCCCTGGTCCTGCCTCACAGTCCCATCTCACAATCCTGCCTTACAGTCCTGCTTCAAAGTGCGGCCTAACAGACCTACGTACCCAACAATCCTGCTGCACAGTCCCACCTCACAGACCCACCTTACAGTCCTGCCTCACAGTCCTGCACAACATTCCTGCCTCACAGTACCGCTCATAGTCCCACCCCATAGCTCCTCTACAGTTCTGCCTCACAGTCCAGCCTCAAAGTCCTGCCTCACAGTCCTGCCTCACAGTACCGCCTCATAGTCCCACCCCATAGCTCCTCTACAGTTCTGCCTCACAGTCCAGCCTCAAAGTCCTGCCTCACAGTCCTGCCTCATGGTCCTGCCTCACAGTACTGCCTCTTAGTCCCACCTCACAATCCTGCACAACAGTCCTGCCTCACAGACCAGCCTAACAGTCCCACCCCACAGTCTCACCTCACAAACCCACCTCACCGTCCCGCCCCACAGACCCACCCCACAATCCCACCCCACAGACCCACCCCACAGTCCCACCCCACAGACCCACCCCACAGACACACCACACAGTCCCACCCCACAGACCCTCCCCACAGTCCCACCCCACAGACCCTCCCCACAGTCCCACCCCTTAGTCTCACCTCACAGTCCCACCCCACAGTCCAGTCACAAAGTCCCACCCCACAGACTCACCCCACAGTCCCACCCCACAGTCCCACCCCTTAGTCTCACCTCACAGTCCCGCCCCACAGACTCACCCCACAGTCCCACCCCATAGTCCTACCCCACAGACCCACCCCACAGACACACCCCACAGTCCCACCCCACAGACCCTCCCCACAGTCCCACCCCACAGACACACCCCACAGACCCACCCCACAGACCCACCCCACAGACACACCCCACAGACCCACCCCACAGACTCACCCCACAGTCCCACCCCATAGTCCTACCCCACAGTCCCACCCCATAGTCCCACCTCACAGTCACGCCACACAATCCTGCTCCAACGGACCCAAAAAAAGAAAAAGAATATTGCCCCAAAGGTCTGTGTGACATCACGGAGGTGGTGCTGTTGATGAGTATCCTAATCATACTTGGTCGCGGTCCTAGGAGCCCCCGCAGAGCGTTCCACACGTCTTTTAGGGGCAATTGGAGCCTCTGGAGCATCATGAATCCAATATCAGGTAACTCTCCAGAGATGATAACTTGTGCCCGGAATCCATTGTGTCTAGAGCTCATTACTCATTGATTAATTGATTGAATATTCTCTTTTCCCTAATTATGTGAAGACGTTCAGACGTCTGCGGAGGTTTCATCTCTTCCTCACACTTTGTTGGGGATTTTTTTTGTTCTAATTTAAATGGAAAAAAACTCTGGGGGTAAAGTAATCCTGCGCTTTGTACTTTCAGCACATTAAAATGTGTAAGTCTCAGGTAATGAAATTAATTCTGGAGTAGAAACAGATGTGAGCGCAGACGCTTTATTTTCATGAATTTCAGCCAAATCTCCGTTTTACACATCATCATTTGATACATATTTTTGACAGGACATTTTGGTGGAATAAAGGTTATTTGGTCGGGTGAGGATGAGGGCGTGTGACCCGTCCACGGGGGTGAGAGACGGGCGTGAAAACAAGGATACGGGCGACTGTGATGTGACGGAGGCTCCAGGTGAGGAGTATAACATTACTGAGACATAGACACCATATGGACACCGGCGTTACTTACAGTTGTGCGTTTGCTCATTTTAATGAATAGATCTTAGAATAGATATAAGATCCACACTTTGATGTGTAAAAAAATGTTCCTGTCCCGAGAAATTCTATAATGTCCTATGTAATAGATGTGTCGACCATATCAGGTACAGGCGGGATATACCACAACATCACTCCTACAACTGGCTCATACAAACCCACCCCTTGAAGCTGCAGTACTGAAAACGGCCACTACACGGTGTACAGAGCTGTGAGGAGCTGCAGTACTCAGAAACAACCACTACACGGTGTACAGAGCTGTGAGGAGCTGCAGTTGCCGAGAACCCACTATACACGTGTGTACAGATGTGAGGACCTGCAGTACAGCGAGATAACCACACTCACACTTCAAGACTTGAGAGCTGCAGTACTGAGAACGACCACTACACGGTGTACAGAGCTGTGAGGAGCTGCAGTACTGAGAACGACCACTACACGGTGTACAGAGCTGTGAGGAGCTGCATTGCTGAGAACGACCACTACACGGTGTACAGAGCTGTGAGGAGCTGCAGTACTCAGAATGACCACTACACGTGTACAGAGCTGTGAGAGTGAGCTGCAGTACTGAGAACGACCACTACACGGTGTACAGAGCTGTGAGGAGCTGCATTGCTGAGAACGACCACTACACGGTGTACAGAGCTGTGAGGAGCTGCAGTGCTGAGAACGGCCACTACATGGTGTACAGAGCTGTGAGGAGGTGCAGTACTGAGAACGACCACTACCACGTGTACAGAGCTGTGAGGAGTGAGCTGCAGTACTGAGACGACCACTACACGGTGTACAGAGCTGTGAGGAGCTGCATGCTGAGAACGACCACTACACGGTGTACAGAGCTGTGAGAGGAGCTGCAGTGCTGAGAACGCCACTACACGGTGTACAGAGCTGTGAGGAGCTGCAGTACTGAGAACGACCACTACACGTGTACAGAGCTGTGAGGAGCTGCAGTGACTGAGAACGACCACTACACGGTGTACAGAGCTGTGAGGAAGCTGCAGTCTGAGAACGACCACTACACGGTGTACAGAGCTGTGAGGAGCTGCAGTACTGAGAACGACCACTACACGGTGTACAGAGCTGTGAGGAGTGCAGTACTGAGAACGACCACTACACGGTGTACAGAGCTGTGAGGAGCTGCAGTACTGAGAACGACCACTACACGGTGTACAGAGCTGTGAGAAGCTGCAGTACTGAGAACGACCACTACACGGTGTCAGACAGAGCTGAGCTGCAGTACTGAGAACGGCCACTACACGGTGTACAGAGCTGTGAGGAGCTGCGGTACTGAGAACGACACTAATGGTACAGAGCTGTGGAGCTGCAGTACTGAGAAACACTACACCGTGTACAGAGCTGTGAGGAGCTGATGCTGCAGTACTGAGAACGAACACACTACAACGGTGTACAGAGCTCGTGTGAGGTGAGGCTGCAGTACTGAGAACGACCACTACACGGTGTACAGAGCTGTGAGGAGGCTGCAGTACTGAGAACGGCCACTACACGGTGTACAGAGCTGTGAGGAGCTGCAGTACTGAGAACGACCACTACACGGTGTACAGAGCTGTGAGGAGCTAGCAGTATGAGAAGACCACTACACGTGTACAGAGCTGTGAGGAGCTGAGCTGCAGTACTGAGAGCGGCCACTACACGGTGTACAGAGCTGTGAGGAGCTGCAGTGCTGAGAACGACCACTACACGGTGTACAGAGCTGTGAGGAGCTGCACAGTAAGCTGGAGAACGAGCGACCACTACATGGTGTACAGAGCTGTGAGGAGCTGCAGTACTGAGAACGACCACTACACGGTGTACAGAGCTGTGAGGAGCTGCAGTACTGAGAACGACCACTACACGGTGTACAGAGCTGTGAGGAAGCTGCAGTACTGAGAACGACCACTACACGGTGTACAGAGCTGTGAGGAGGTGCAGTACTGAGAACGGCCACTACACGGTGTACAGAGCTGTGAGGAGCTGCAGTACTGAGAACGACCACTACACGGTGTACAGAGCTGTGAGGAGCTGCAGTACTGAGAACGACCACTACACGGTGTACAGAGCTGTGAGAGAGCTGCAGACTGAGAACGACCACTACACGTGTCAGCGTGAGAGCTGAGCTGCAGTACTGAGAAACGGCCACTACACGGTGTACAGAGCTGTGAGGAGCTGCAGTACTGAGAATGCGCCACTACACGGTGTACAGAGCTGTGAGGAGGTGCAGTACTGAGAAAACCACTACACGGTGTACAGAGCGTGAGGAGGTGCAGTACTAAGAATGACACTACACGGTGTACAGAGCGTGAGGAGGTGCAGTACTGAGAACGGACCACTACACGGTGTACAGAGCTGTGAGGAGCTGCAGTACTGAGAACGACCACTACATGGTGTACAGAGCTGTGAGGAGCTGCAGTACTGAGAACAATGGAGGAAGTAGATGTTGTTGCTGAAGGTGCTTGTGTATGTGCATGAACACGTGCAGCGCAGGAGGCATCTGCATCCTTAACAAGTGACTGACAAGCACATAACACTGGGAAGAGGCAGTGATGTCTCCATCAAACACTGATTGTGGCCCTGGCAATCTGCCCACCTTGTCGGGGCTTGATGATGTCCGGAGCATGCTGGTGGTGATCAACATGGTGGCGGTCAGGCCCCTCTGATCTTGGCACAAGATGCAAATGACCACTGGTGTGGGCCCTCTGGGGACAGTTTCCCTCCTTCCCTCGGGTCGCCTCACTACCTCTTAATGCCTTTTTGGTGCTGAGGATACCTCCCCCTGCCTATATGCCTCTAATAGAAGCGCTCCCCGCCCAAGTCCGCTAGTAGTATAATCGAGAGTGACATTAGTGTATTGTACTCATCCACTGTTGTTGTACGGTCATCCACAACACCGGGGGACTGCGTTGAAATAACCACAGGGTCCCACGGTTCGGCTCATCCACCTGACAATGAAAATAAGGACCTCCATTGATGTGTGAAAGATAGGGCACTGAGGGACCAGGTGGCCCCGGATTCAGAGGGCCACTGGAGAGGGGCCTAGTTCTGTGTCAGGGATCCCGCGACACATTGGAGACTGTGAGATATCTGCTGTCGGCACAGGCCCAAATCGCGTAGTTTCCAATAAACTTGTGTTTTTCATCGTTGTTCCTACACTACCGCCTGATCTATCACCGAGTTTTATATTTTTTTCTACCTAACCCGAAACTATCCCTTGTCCAGCAGCTATCCCTACACTGAATGCCGGTAACAGACGTTTTACTAGAATAAAGGATGGTGTTTAGCCCTAACAAGGACTTTTGGCTTTCGGCTACAGCAGAAGTATATGTATAGCAGGATTGTGTACGGCAATAATCCCTGCCTATATGCCCTCTCTAATCTGAGCTCTATCTCTTGCATCAACCCTGGGACTCACATAAGACTCATTACACGATGCAGCCAGCCAATCACAGGAGTGTCAGTAGTTAATATGGCATTGCCGTGTATAGCAGGAATGCCCGCATGTTGAGTGGCTGTGAAAAAGCAGAAAGCATGTGAGGCGGGGACTCAAGCATGGCGCTCAAGCACCCGCAATGCTTGAGTAATGTGCATACCTGAGGACCCGTGATACTCATTGAGTAATGTGCAAACCCGAGCACCCGCGAGACTCGATAAGAAATATGCATACCTGAGCACCCGCGATACTCGGAGGGAAACAAGCCTACCTGAGCACCCGTGATACTCATTGAGTAATGAGCATACCTGAGCCCCAGTGTTACTCATTGAGTAATGTGCATACCTGAGCACCCGTGATACTCATTAAGTAATGTGCATACCTGAGCACCCGTGATACTCATTGAGTAATGAGCATACCTGAGCACCCGTGATACTCATTGAGTAATGAGCATACCTGAGCACCCGTGATACTCATTGAGTAATGTGCATACCTGAGCACCCGTGATACTCATTGAGTAATGTGCATACCTGAGCACCCGTGATACTCATTGAGTAATGTGCATACCTGAGCACCCGTGATACTCATTGAGTAATGTGCATACCTGAGCACCCGTGATACTCATTGAGTGCATATCTGAGCAACCGTGATACTCATTGAGTAATGTGCATACCTGAGCACCCGCGAGACTCGATGAGAAACAAGCATACCTGAGCACCCGTGATACTCATTGAGTAATGTGCATACCTGAGCATCCGTGATACTCAATGCGTAATGTGCATACCTGAGCACCTGCAAGACTCGATGAGAAATGTGCATACCTGAGCACCCGCGATACTCGATGAGAAACAAGCATACCTGAGCATCCGTGATACTCATTGAGTAATGTGCATACCTGAGCACCCGCGATACTCAATGAGAAATTATATAATAAATCTAATAATAATAAATTAATAAATCTTTATTTATATAGTGCCAACATATTACAATACAGTGGGTAATAGATGAACATACACAGTATAATACAGTAAGAAAATACACAATATAATACAGTAATTCCAGAGAAAGAATACAGTACAATAATAGGAAACAATACAATAAGCATAAAATCAATGTAAAAAATGCAATAAATAAAGCAAAAAATAAGGGTGACCCTGCTCATAAGAGCTTACAATCTACAACGGGATAGGGGTTACACAGAGTACAGGGGCTTATTACACTGATGGTCCAGGAATCTTGAGGAAATGGAGGATAGAAATAAAGTTACATGTATGGTCACCAGACAATCTGTGAAGCTTTTGGGTGTAGTGGAATTTGAAGAAGAGTTATGTCGAGAGAGATAGTGAATGGGCTATATACAGTACAGAGGGTGTCTATTAGGGAGCATGATAGGCCGCCTTGAAAAGATGTGTTTTTAGGGAGCGTCTGAAGCCATGCAAGTTGTGGATGGTCCTGATTTCTTGGGGTAAAGCATTCCAGAGAATTGGTGCAGCTCGGGAGAAGTCTTGGAGTCGGGAGTGGGAGGAGCGGTAAGTGCAGATATTAGTCGAAGGTCATTTGTAGAACGTAGAGAACGGGTGGGGTGATAGACAGAGATGAGGGTATAGGCAGCCAATGTATAGGCAGCCAATGCAATGACTGGCACAGAGTGGAGGCATCTGAGTAACAATTGGCCAGGTAGGTGATCCTGGCTGCTGCATTAAGGATGGACTGGAGAGGGGAAAGTTTAGAGAGGGGGAGGCCGATTAATAGAGAATTGCAATAATCAAGGTGGGGGTGGATTAGGGCCACGGTGAGGGTTTTAGTCGTTTCCATTGTGAGAAAGAGGCGGACTCTAGAGATGTTCTTCAGGTGTAAGCGACAAGAATGGACGAGAGATTGTGTATAGGGGGTGAAGGAGAGATCAGTGTCAACCGTGACACCCAAACAGCGACATCGTGGTACCGCAGACTGAGAGAGAGATGTCAGATTTAGGGAGGTTAGTGGAGGGTGGGAGCAGAAGAAGTTCAGTTTTGGAAAAGTTGAGTTTTAAATAGAGAGCCGACATGATGTTGGAAACTGCATCTAGACAGTCATTAGGGTTCTTTACCACCGCAGAGGTAAGGTTAGGAGCTGAAGTGTATAATTGTGTGTCATCAGCATAAAGATGGTACTGAAAGCCAAATCTGCTGATGGTCTGTCCAATCGGGGCCGTGTAGAGAGAGAAGAGGAGAGGTCCAAGGACTGAACCCTGAGGGACCCCAATAGTGAGAGGAGTTTTCCTCCATAGGCGTTCAACACTCCTAGAGCATCGCTGGAGGAATCGAGTTTGTGATGTGAGCCAGGGCTGTTTTGTCCTCTGTTTGGAGGTTCTGAGGGTGAGAGGTGCTACTTGGTCCAGGGATCTTCTCAGAGTATCATTGTAGTGATTCACTGCCAGATCTGGACAGGAGAATGAGGGGTTGGGGACAGTGATGAGATGAGGGAGTCTGTGAGTGCATGAGGGTTAATGGCCTGTAGATTTCTGGATGTTTGATAGGTAGGAGTGGACTGTGGTGGGTGAAGGTTAGTGAGTGTGAAGGAGAGAATGTTGTGGTCGGAGAGAAGAGGTGAATTATTTAAGGAGGAGGTTGAGCAGAGCCGGACAAAGACCAGGTCAAGGGGTTACCACCCTTGTGCGTCTCAGAGGTTGAGAGCTGTGAGAGGCCAAGTGACGTGGTTAGAGATAGGAGCTGGGATTCAGATGGAAGATGGGGCTGCTTATGGGGATGTTAAAGTCTCCCAGAATGAGGGCTGGTAATTCTGAGGATATGAAGTGTAAAAACCATGCAGAGAAATGGTCGAGGAACTGGATGGGTGACCCTGGGGGGTGGTATACCACTGCTACTCTGAGGGGAGGGGGATGGAATAGCCTAATGGTGTGAACCTCAAACAAGGGGAATGAGAGTGATGGGGTTGGAGGGATGACCTGGAAAGTACATTGTGGAGACAGGAGTAAGCCAACTCCACCACCATGTTTGTTCCCAGGTCTCAGGGAATGAGAGAAATGTAAGCCGCCATAAGAAATAGCAGCAGGGGAAGCAGTGTCTGAATCCTGGATCCCAGTTTCAGTGAGGGCCAGGAGATTGAGAGAGTTAGTGAGAAAGTAGTTATGAATGAAGGGAAGTTTGTTGCATACAGATCGTGGATACCAGAGAGTGCAATTAAAAGGGGGAGATGAAGGTGAGCAGGTAATGTTAATAAGGTTAGTGAGGTTTCTGTGTGAGGTGGGGGAGAGGTTGAAGTTACCAGAGGGCGGACCAGGGTTGGGGGAGATATCACCTGACAGGAGAAGCAGTAAAAAGAGAAAGAGCAAATAGTTATTGGATTTAGGACATGATTTATTATGACAAATGTTAGAATATGGTGGGCTGAGAATCCTCAGTAAACTGAAGATAGCATGGGAGCTGTACATAGGGGAGGAGAGAGGGGCTGATGTAAATGAGTGATTATGGAGGGGGATAAAGTGATAAAAGTTGGTGGTGAGAGCACATAGGAAAACAAACAGTGAAATAAAAGACATGGTAAAGATTAGTAGTGAATAGAGTTATACACAGTGTTTGAGTGTCCCTCTATGTCATTACCTTCCAGTCTATCCCAGTCAATTGCGGTCCATTTCTTGTCTATTTCATATCTTGCCACTTTAAACAGCCACTTTGGAGCAGACTAATACTGGCCCCAGATATGCTCCCAAAAAGTGAATTCAGGTGAGGAGTAGAGGAGAAAACTGAGCTGCATTAGCCCATAACTAATCAGGCCATAGACACATGGTGATTCACAGCCAGCTAACAAAGGATCATAAAACATTAGGGGGCAGTGAAATGGAGGGGTACATTCATAATGGAACACAATATATGTCAGTAAGGAAAGTTCACCACATGGACAGCAGAGATGTGTGGAGGACAGTGCAGTTACACGTATCACAGATATTTTAAGTATTGAAGATAGACATTGAAGTAAAGGACATGATGAGAAAAAAAAATGGAGTTAAAAGTAAAGTAACCAAGACAGTTAGACTGGTATTGCTGGCACCTTCTGGTTATTTCTGTGTTATTTCTAGGATATTTCTGATGTGACACTTTAAAATGTCACACTTCAATATTGTCTCATCTGACCAAGGTCATATCTGCTCCATTCAACTTATACCATTCAAATGACCAAAAAATGAGTCCAGGTGAGAGAGGGGAGGAGGAGGGAGCAGGAGGACTGCTCTCAGCAGGGAGTAATTACCAGAATGCAGTTAGGAGAACATTTGACTAGAATCAAAGCTGCACAAAGAGAGATAATCAAATAGAAGGAGAATGCTACCATAGGTGTAAGAAGCAAAAAGACTTATCAATATGCAAAATGTCAATTTGAAGTATGATACATGGAATCGTAATCAGGGAAAAAGCAGCAGTGTACCCGTTAACACAGAGGTTCAGATTCAGGTTCAGGTTCAGAGGTCAGATGTACCTGTGGATGAAAGCAGATGGATCAGGATATGACCAGCATGATGGAAAATACACCATTCTGTGATATTTCTGATGTGACACTTTAAAATGTCACACTTCAGTAATGTCTCATCTGACCAAGGTCATATCTGACCTGCTCCATTCAACTTATACCATTCAACTTATACCTGAGCACCCACGATACTCAGAGTAACGAGCATACCTGAGCACCCGCGATACTCAAAGTAACGAGTCTACCTGAGCATCCGCGATACTCAATGAGTAACGAGCATACCTAAGCACCCGCGATACTCAATGAGTAACGAGTCTACCTGAGCACCAGCGATACTCAATGATAACGAGTCTACCGAGCACCAGCGATACTCAATGAGTAAAGAGTCTAACCTGAGCACCCGCGATACTCAATGAGAAATGAGCCTACCTGAGCATTCCATGATACTCGATGAGAAACGAGCCTACTTGAGGCATCTTTGATACTACAACGAGTAACAAGCATACCTGAGCACCCCCAGTACTTGGTGAACAAAAGCTATACCTGAGCACCCCGATACTCGATGAGTAAAGACTACCTGAGCATCTGTGATACTCCAGAGTAATGAACATACCTGTGCACCCGCAATACTTGACAAGTAACGAGCATGCCTTGACACCTGCGAAACTTGAATGAGAAATGAGCTTACCTGAGCACCCATGATACTCGATGAGAAACGAGCCTACCTGAACATCCATGATACTCGATGAGAAACGACCCTACCTGAGCATCTGTGATGCTCGAATGAGTAACGAGCTTATCTGAGCACCCGTAATAATCGATGAGTAACGAGCATACCTGAGCACCCATGATACTCAACAAATAACGAGCACACCTGAGCACCCATGATACTTGATGAGTAACAAGCCTACCCGATGCACTCATGATACTCGATGAGTAATGAGCATACCTGATCACCCGTGATACTCGTTGAGTAATGAGCATACCTGAGCACCCCACGAAACTCAATGAGAAGTGAGCCTACCTGAGCACCCGTGATACTCAATGAGAAAAGAGCCTACCTGAGCACCCGTGATACTTGATGAGTAATGAGCATACCTGAACACCCATGATGCTCAACGAGTAATGAGCATACCTGATCACCCGGATGCTCGATTGAACACTAGCGATGACCAATCTTTTTACCACGGTGAAATAGATATCTAGCAATTCATTCCATGACTCATTATAAGAAATGTTTCCAAAAATCTTTTCTTCTGCTTGGGGACGTTCATTCTTCTTCAAGGTGTGTCCATAATTTCCATAATTATATCCATCCAGTAGAATTAATGGATCTGGTTCTTCTCATGAGATGTCCAGGGATGGACAAAGCTTCAGCCCAAGTCATCAAAGTCTCGGCAGAAGGAGGTGCAAGAACTCGTCCTCACTTCTTTCCATGATCTTTTTGCCAAGGTGCGAATATGTTTCCTACTTTATTATTGTTTCCAGGCATGCACCGCCCTGGATTATAACAATGGCTGCCAGATGAATCTCCCTTCCGGAGGAGTTGTGCCATGTAAATAAATAACACAATCATGGCCGTTCTGCAGAATGGAATTACATGGTATCTTCAGGTCCAAACTCTACAGGCTGTTACAAGTTTATCACGCGGGGTGTCTAGGGTTTCGCTGTCGTGGATGCACTCCTTGACTGAAATTGTTTCAGTCTGTAATTCGTTAGATCAAGTAACCACAATCTGACTAAACTGACAGTTTCCAAGCGAGAAGGATCCATTATTGGTGGACGGCCCGGTGGGGAATTAGGAAGACGTCTCCACTTCTCGTTCCATCACATTCCTCTAAGGATGTGTGCTGGAAGCTTGGCCTGAGATAAGCAGTGATTCATCTGCCTTCAATGCTGACCACAGTGGACTCAGATCAAGGAACCACTGGTTAGAAGGAACCATTCCGTCTCCGGCATCGAAGTCCAAGATTCCAGAAGAGTCAACAGAAAGAAGAGCAGCCGAGGCAGAAGACGCAGCACGTGGATGGAAGGTTCATGGACCTTATGGCTCATCTGCTTGACGTTACTAATTAATGAATCATAGTAACGAGAACAATAAAGGTCAATCCCATCATTTTCTGTCTCCTCAATGTCACATTGTTCTGAGCCATATGAAAATATTAATGGGACTCCGTCAGGTCATTTTCAGTATGATACTAATAGTGCCTTTAAATAGTGCCAGGGCGGATCTTTCAGAATATGTAACAATCATTACTGTACCCTTTGTAGTTCTCTTGCTATAAGCATCTTCACACCCAGCAGGCAGCTGCTTCACTAGTCCAGCTTTCACTGTTGAATAGTCTGCAGAATGTAAATGTTCATTTTTTATTCCCCCCTCCCTGTGCTCTGTGCCTCACTTCTAGTTTCATTTTCCTGTCCGGCAAGCTGCATCTGATGGGGGGAAGGAAGGGAGAGATGGCAGGTTGGTATCTGATAGCTCAGCTAGGTAAGTCAATCTCCTCCATCTGTTGCTGAGAGCAGAAGCCCGTGCTGTCTATGAGAGATTCTATGTGTTTATTTGAACATTTATTTTGCTGCATACAAGGAGAGCAGACAGAACGATACAACTACCCCCTTCCCATGCGAGTGATTTCTACTGAACTCTCCTTGTGTGCAGTGATGTCACTACATGAATATTCATTGCCTGGGGAGGGGGCAGCAGAGAACTAAGTGATCACTCACTGTGATTGACAGATGGAAGAATATCTTTACTTGAGGCTTACAGAGGACAGGAGGGGAATATAAATGATAGAAATACATCAATAGAACAAGATTTACCAGAGGAATTAGAAAATGATAGCAATTACATATGGATTTTTGACCTGGCTGATTCCCTTTAAGGAGCTGCCTCGTGGGAAAAGACGAACATTCTGGCTGCAGATGCAAACCCTCCCAGGTCTTTGATTAAGAGCTTTAGTGATCGAGTGTGTATTACTTTTTATATATTTCATTTAAATAAATAATGTTTTACAGCCCTTTCCATTGGATACACCTTATTGGGGACATATTGCCATATACACTGTCAGACCTCTTTGGGGTGTGTTGGTACCTATGAGGTCCAGTTATCATGAATTGTTGGAGACGTCCTGTTGGGGACATATTGCCGGATACAGTGTCAGACCTCTTTGGGATGTGTTGGTACATACACGGTCCAGTTATCATGAATTGTTGGAGGCATCCTGTTGGGGACATATTGCCGGATACAGTGTCAGATGTGTCGGTGCACACGAGGTCTATTTATCATGAATTGTTGGAGACACCTTGTTGGGGACATATTGCCGGATACAGTGTCAGACCTCTTTGGGGTGTGTTGGTACACATGAGGTCCAGTTATCATGAATTATTGGAGACGTCCTGTTGGGGACATATTGCCGGATACAGTGTCAGACCTCTTTGAGGTGTGTTGGTACATACACGGTCCAGTTATCATGAATTGTTGGAGGCATCCTGTTGGGGACATATTGCCGGATACAGTGTCAGATATGTCGGTGCACACGAGGTCTATTTATCATGAATTGTTGGAGGCATCCTGTTGGGGACATATTGCCGGATACAGTGTCAGACCTCTTTGGGGTGTGTTGGTACATACAAGGTCCAATTATCATGAATTGTTGGAGGCATCCTGTTGGGGACATATTGCCGGATACAGTGTTAGACCTCTTTGGGTGTGTTGGTACATACACGGTCCAGTTATCATGAATTGTTGGAGACACCTTGTTGGGGACATATTGCCGGATACAGTGTCAGATGTGTCGGTGCACATGAGGTCTATTTATCATGAATTGTTGTAGACACCTTGTTGGGGACATATTGCCGGATACAGTGTCAGATGTGTCGGTGCACACGAGGTCTATTTATCATGAATTGTTGTAGACACCTTGTTGGGGACATATTGCCGGATACAGTGTCAGATGTGTCGGTGCACACGAGGTCTATTTATCATGAATTGTTGGAGGCATCCTGTTGGGGACATATTGCCGGATACAGTGTCAGATGTGTCGGTGCACACGAGGTCTATTTATCATGAATTGTTGTAGACACCTTGTTGGGGACATATTGCCGGATACAGTGTCAGATGTGTCGGTGCACACGAGGTCTATTTATCATGAATTGTTGGAGGCATCCTGTTGGGGACATATTGCCGGATACAGTGTCAGACCTCTTTGGGGTGTGTTGGTACATACAAGGTCCAGTTATCATGAATTATTGGAGGCATCCTGTTGGGGACATATTGCCGGATACAGTGTCAGACCTCTTTGGGTGTGTTGGTACATACAAGGTCCAATTATCATGAATTGTTGGAGGCATCCTGTTGGGGACATATTGCCGGATACAGTGTTAGACCTCTTTGGGGTGTGTTGGTACATACACGGTCCAGTTATCATGAATTGTTGGAGACACCTTGTTGGGGACATATTGCCGGATACAGTGTCAGATGTGTCGGTGCACACGAGGTCTATTTATCATGAATTGTTGGAGACACCTTGTTGGGGACATATTGCCGGATACAGTGTCAGATGTGTCGGTGCACACGAGGTCTATTTATCATGAATTGTTGGGGACACCTTGTTGGGGACATATTGCCATATACAGTGTCAGACCTCTTTGGGGTGTGTCGGTGCACACGAGGTCTATTTATCATGAATTGTTGGGGACATATTGCCGGATACAGTGTCAGATGTGTGGGTGCACACGAGGTCTATTTATCATGAATTGTTGGAGACACCTTGTTGGGGACATATTGCCGGATACAGTGTCAGATGTGTCGGTGCACACGAGGTCTATTTATCATGAATTGTTGGAGACACCTTGTTGGGGAGATATTGCCGGATACAGTGTCAGATGTGTCGGTGCACACGAGGTCTATTTATCATGAATTGTTGGAGACACCTTGTTGGGGACATATTGCCGGATACAGTGTCAGATGTGTCGGTGCACACGAGGTCTATTTATCATGAATTGTTGGAGACACCTTGTTGGGGACATATTGCCGGATACAGTGTAGACCTCTATGGGGTGTGTTGGTACATACAAGGTCCAGTTATCATGAATTGTTGGAGACACCTTGTTGGGGACATATTGCCGGATACAGTGTAGACCTCTATGGGGTGTGTTGGTACATACAAGGTCCAGTTATCATGAATTGTTGGAGGCGTCCTGTTGGGGGCATATTGCTGGATACAGTGTCAGATGTGTGGGTGCACACGAGGTCTATTTATCATGAATTGTTGGAGACACCTTGTTGGGGACATATTGCCGGATACAGTCTATGATGGTCACATAGTAAGAGAATAGAGATGTGAACTCTTCACATTGTAGGTGGTTACAATTCCTGGAGGAATCGGTAACTTGGAATTGATTAAATCTGAATCTCGCACATAATCTCGGCCGCTTTATTGTCTTTCTGGGATTAGCAGTGATATAACGTCTGGCTGTAATAAGTACTTTCACATGGAGAGCACTAATCACAGTGAGTGCGATGCCAGAACCGGACGATGCTCAGTTCAGGCTCCGACACCGGATCATCAGAGTTAACTCAAATTCCTCTAAAAAAAAAAAAACACTAAAAATGAAAAAAAAAAATCAGTAATTCTTCTTTTTCTGTCGAGGATACAATGTTATTCTTGTTGAATGTAATGTAATGCCGGATAAAGATTTATTATCGTATATTCGATAGTGATGAAAGAAAGATGAAGACACAATCCTAAAAAGTCAAATAATCAAAAAGAATTGTTCTGTATGAGATTATATGAGACCAAGTAATAGAGCGGGCGACCGAAGGGACGACACAGGTCATAGAGCGGGCGACCGAAGGGACAACACAGGTCATAGAGCGGGCGACCGAAGGGACGATACAGGTCATAGAGCGGGCGACCGAAGGGACAACACAGGTCATAGAGGGGCGACCGAAGGGACGATACAGGTCATAGAGCGGGCGACCGAAGGGACAACACAGGTCATAGAGGGGGCGACCGAAGGGACAACACAGGTCATAGAGGGGGCGACCGAAGGGACAACACAGGTCATAGAGGGGGCGACAGAGGAGACCACACAGGTGAAACAGCGGGCGACCGAGGGGACAACACAGGTCATAGAGGGGGTGACAGAGGAGACCACACAGGTGAAACAGCGGGAGACCGAGGAGACAGCACAAGTCATAGAGCGGGTGACCAAAGGGACAACACAAGTCAAACAGCGGGCGACCGAGGAGACAACACAGGTCATAGAGGGGGTGACAGAGGAGACCACACAGGTGAAACAGCGGGCGGCCGAGGGTACAACACAGGTCATAGAGGGGGCGACCGAAGGGACAACACAGATCATAGAAGGGGCAACCGAGGGAACCACTCAGGTCATAGAAGGGGCGACCGAGGGAACCACCCAGGTCATAGAAGGGGCGACCGAGGGGACAACACAGGTCATAGAGGGGGCGACAGAGGAGACCACACAGGTGAAACAGCGGGTGACCGAAGGGACAACACAAGTCATAGAGCAGGCGACTGAAGGGACTACACAGATCATAGAAGGGGCAACCGAGGGAACCACCCAGGTCATAGAAGGGGCGACCGAGGGAACCACCCAGGTCATAGAAGGGGTGACCGAGGGGACAACACAGGTCATAGAGGGGGCGACAGAGGAGACCACAAAGGTGAAACAGCGGTCGACTGAGGATACAACACAGGTCATAGAGCGGGTGACCAAAGAGACCACACAAGTCAAACAGCGGGCGACCGAGGATACAACACAGGTCATAGAGCAGGCGACTGAAGGGACCACACAAGTCAAACAGCGGGCGACCGAGGATACAACACAGGTCATAGAGCAGGCGACTGAAGGGACAGCACAGGTCATAGAGCGGATGACCAAGGGGACAACACAGGTCATAAAGGAGGCGACAGAGGATACAACACAGGTCATAGAGGGGGCGACAGAGGAGACCGCACCGGTGAAACAGCGGGCGACTGAGGATACAGCACAGGTCATAGAGCAGGCGACTGAAGGGACTACACAGATCATAGAAGGGGCGACTGAGGGAACCACCCAGGTCATAGAAGGGGCGACCGAGGGGACAAGACAGGTCATAGAGGGGGTGACAGGGAAGACCACACAGATGAAACAGCGGGAGACCAAGGAGACAGCACTGGTCATAGAACGGGTAACCAAGGGGACAACACAAGTCAAACAGCGGGCGACCGAGGAGACAGCACAGGTCATAGAGCGGGCGACCGAGGAGACAGCACAGGTTATAGAGCGGGTGACCAAGGGGACAACACAGGTCATAGAAGGGGCGACCGAGGAGACAGCACAGGTTATAGAGCGGGTGACCAAGGGGACAACACAGGTCATAGAAGGGCGACCGAGGTTACCACCCAGGTCATAGAAGAGGCGACAGAGGAGACCACACAAATGAAACAGCGGGAGACTGAGGAGACAGCACAGGTTATAGAGCGGGTGACCAAGGGGACAACACAAGTCAAACAGCGGGCGACCGAGGAGACAACACAGGTCATAGAGGGGGTGACCGAGGGGACAACACAGGTCATAGAGCGGGCGACAAAGGAGACCACACAGGTCAAACAGCAGCTGACCGAGGAGACAACACAGGTCATAGAGCGGGCGACTGAAGGGACAGCACAGGTCATAGAGCGGGTGACTGAAGGGAAGACACAAGTCATAGAGCTAGCAACCAAGGGGACGACACGGGTCATAGAGTGGGAGATCGAGGGGACAACACAGGTCATATACTGGGTGACCCCTGGGACCAGGGCTAGCCACATGCTGCTCAAGCCTTCCGGGTCCTTCTCCTTTGTCCTCTCTCCTCTGCTCCCTCGCTAGACTGACCTGTCCACTTCTTGTGCCTTGTCCCTTTGTTTCTCTGCTGAACTTCCCAGCCCCCACTTCCTGGTGTCTGCTTTTACCTACAGTGCTGTACAAATTAATCGGGACAAAGCATTTTTAAGTAAAATGGTAAGTTGGGGTTACCAGTCAGTGATTCAAACCAGTTTTAACTGCTTTGAACAGGTGAGTGTACAACCTTGAGTAACAAAATGTGGTGTGACTGGTTTTAGTCAGAAAATAACAGCTGCTGCCCCCTCAGCTTCAGGTGAGAGCTTGTTTCTGTGAGGAGTGGTTTAGTTACTTTTTCTCTGTGTGATTCGTGCCTGTAATAATGGATGTTACTCCACGGACGAGGTGTAGAATTATTATTCTTAATGAACTCACAAGTCTGACTGTAAGAGGAATCGCTTTCACCGTTGGGATTGGAAAATCAAGAATAATTCACACACAATGAAACTGGATCATTTTCTCCAAAATGAAAAGGGAAACGACACCAAGAACTGATAAACACTGATCAGAAATAGTAACATTAATGCAAGAAAAACTTGCTTCGTCCCAATTAATTTGCACAGCACTGTACTTTCTGTCTGCTGCTCTACTAACTAACAGGCGTGTGTATCTGTATGTGCATGTAGTGTGCATGTAGCAGAGCTGTGTGTCTACTATGTGTAATGTGCATGTAGCAGAACTGTGTGTGTACACGTGCATGTAGCAGAGTCATCTATGTCTATTGACATGTTGCAGAGGTGTGTGTGTCGTGTATAATTTGCAGAAATACACAAACTATAGATCTAATTTCTCTGTATTCCACCCTGGTATATTAAAATTAGCGCTAATGACCCCTCCCTTTTACACCGCCAGGGAAGCTTCAATAAATAGGAAGAAATGTTTTCATATTCTCTGCAGTCAATAGCTGTGGTGCGGCTTATGGTGCGGGCGTGCAGCAGCGGTGAGGGACGGGGTCAGAGTTTAAAAGGGGCCCATTGAGATACTTTCATCCAGGGCCCACAAAAATCTGGAGCCGGCCCTGAGCAGGAGACTGGCGGGATTACACAGGATATGAAGCAGGGGATCAAGGGTCATAGCAGGAGAGACTGAGGGGACGACACAAGGCAAAGAACAGGAGACCGAGGTGACAACACATGTCATAGAGCAGGCGAATGAGGGGATGACACAGGTCATAGAGCGGGAGACCGAGGGGATGACACAGGTCATAGAGCGGGTGACCGAGGGGACAACACAGGTCATAAAGTGGGAGACCGAGGGGATGACACAGGTCATAGAGTGGGTGACCGAAGGGATGACACAGGTCATAGAGTGGGTGACCAAGGGGACAACACAGGTCATAGAGTGGGTGACCGAAGGGATGACACAGGTCATAGAGTGGGTGACTAAGGGGACAACACAGGTCATAGAGTGGGTGACCAAGGGGATGACACAGATCATAGAGTGGGTGACCGAAGGGATAACACAGGTCATAGAGTGGGTGACCAAGGGGACAACACATGTCATAGAGCAGGCGACTGAGGGGATGACACAGGTCATAGAGCGGGAGACCGAGGGGATGACACAGGTCATAGAGCGGGTGACCGAGGGGACAACACAGGTCATAAAGTGGGAGACCGAGGGGATGACACAGGTCATAGAGTGGGTGACCGAAGGGATGACACAGGTCATAGAGTGGGTGACCAAGGGGACAACACAGGTCATAGAGTGGGTGACCGAAGGGATGACACAGGTCATAGAGTGGGTGACCAAGGGGACAACACAGGTCATAGAGTGGGTGACCAAGGGGATGACACAGATCATAGAGTGGGTGACCGAAGGGATGACACAGGTCATAGAGTGGGTGACCAAGGGGACAACACAGGTCATAGAGTGGGTGACCAAGGGGATGACACAGGTCATAGAGTGGGTGACCAAGGGGATGACACAGATCATAGAGTGGGTGACCGAGGGGACAACACAGGTCATAGAGCAGGCGACTGAGGGGATGACACAGGTCATAGAGCGGGAGACCGAGGGGATGACACAGGTCATAGAGCGGGTGACCGAGGGGACAACACAGGTCATAAAGTGGGAGACCGAGGGGATGACACAGGTCATAGAGTGGGTGACCGAAGGGATGACACAGGTCATAGAGTGGGTGACCAAGGGGACAACACAGGTCATAGAGTGGGTGACCGAAGGGATGACACAGGTCATAGAGTGGGTGACCAAGGGGACAACACAGGTCATAGAGTGGGTGACCAAGGGGATGACACAGATCATAGAGTGGGTGACCGAAGGGATGACACAGGTCATAGAGTGGGTGACCAAGGGGACAACACAGGTCATAGAGTGGGTGACCAAGGGGATGACACAGGTCATAGAGTGGGTGACCGAAGGGATGACACAGGTCATAGAGTGGGTGACCAAGGGGACAACACAGGTCATAGAGTGGGTGACCAAGGGGACAACACAGGTCATAGAGTGGGTGACCAAGGGGATGACACAGATCATAGAGTGGGTGACCGAAGGGATGACACAGGTCATAGAGTGGGTGACCAAGGGGACAACACAGGTCATAGAGTGGGTGACCAAGGGGATGACACAGGTCATAGAGTGGGTGACCGAAGGGATGACACAGGTCATAGAGTGGGTGACCAAGGGGACAACACAGTTCATAGAGTGGGTGACCAAGGGGATGACACAGGTCATAGAGTGGGTGACCAAGGGGACAACACAGGTCATAGAGTGGGTGACCGAGGGGATGACACATGTCATAGAGCAGGCGACTGAGGGGATGACACAGGTCATAGAGCGGGAGACCGAGGGGATGACACAGGTCATAGAGCGGGTGACCGAGGGGACAACACAGGTCATAAAGTGGGAGACCGAGGGGATGACACAGGTCATAGAGTGGGTGACCGAAGGGATGACACAGGTCATAGAGTGGGTGACCAAGGGGACAACACAGGTCATAGAGTGGGTGACCGAAGGGATGACACAGGTCATAGAGTGGGTGACCAAGGGGACAACACAGGTCATAGAGTGGGTGACCAAGGGGATGACACAGATCATAGAGTGGGTGACCGAAGGGATGACACAGGTCATAGAGTGGGTGACCAAGGGGACAACACAGGTCATAGAGTGGGTGACCAAGGGGATGACACAGGTCATAGAGTGGGTGACCGAAGGGATGACACAGGTCATAGAGTGGGTGACCAAGGGGACAACACAGGTCATAGAGTGGGTGACCAAGGGGATGACACAGGTCATAGAGTGGGTGACCAAGGGGACAACACAGGTCATAGAGTGGGTGACCGAGGGGATGACACAGGTCATAGAGTGGGTGACCAAGGGGACAACACAGGTCATAGAGTGGGTGACCGAGGGGATGACACAGGTCATAGAGTGGGTGACCGAAGGGATGACACAGGTCATAGAGTGGGTGACCGAGGGGATGACACAGGTCATAGAGTGGGTGACCGAAGGGATGACACAGGTCATAGAGTGGGTGACCAAGGGGATGACACAGGTCATAGAGTGGGTGACCAAGGGGACAACACAGGTCATAGAGTGGGTGACCGAGGGGATGACACAGGTCATAGAGTGGGTGACCAAGGGGACAACACAGGTCATAGAGTGGGTGACCGAGGGGATGACACAGGTCATAGAGTGGGTGACCGAAGGGATGACACAGGTCATAGAGTGGGTGACCGAGGGGATGACACAGGTCATAGAGTGGGCAACTCAGAACTAATCAAGTCCAAGAATGTACAACTCATGAGATGATTCAGGTTATAGAGAATGACTTCATAGCCAAGTTCTACTCTTTGCTTATCGATTTGTGTATTGTATTGTATTGCTTGTATATTATAATTATTTACTTCATGTCAAAAAGCCAAAAGCTCAATTTAAAAAATATTCAACTTGGGATGTTAAAGAGAACGCAACCTAGACGATAATGAAATTAAAGATTGGGTAACTCCTAGATTGACTCAAGTCAAAAATCCAGCAACTCAAAATAAAGCAAGTCACAGGGTGAGCAGTCAAGGGAACAACTCTAGTCAAAGAGTGGAAAAGTCAGAACAAGTCAAAGTATACAGCAAGAAACTCAAAGAAGGTGACTCCGGAAATGGCTCAAGTCATAAGCACCCCAATTCTCATTAGACAGCTATTTCTCCTGAGGCTCCAATATATAGGAACACTATTGTGTTCTCTATCAGACGCCAAAGACTTAGCATGTACCTAGCTAAAACACAGGTAATGTCACACATGGAGCGGATGAGGGAAATGGAGCAGGAAGGGATAACAGGCAAGAGTGACTGTGAGGCTAGTCTGGCCCTGGACTTCAGGTCCCTGATTAGCCATGTTCTATGAAGGTGAAGAGGTTTGGGCTACCACCCTATCCCTCAAATCCTCAACAGCCCTCAGCTAAGAGCCCCTACTTCCACCAACGGATCAGAAAAAGGACACTACTCCAAAGGAAGGGGTTGATAGCAGCTGCTCAAACAGCAAGTCTGCACAGCACGAGTCCTAGATTAGAATGAACTAAATCAGCGACATCTGGTGGAGGGAAGCAGAACTATTTAAGGCCAAGGGGGTGAGAATGAAAAGCTCATACACACCCCTCACCTCCACCTGAGCTATGGCTTAAGCCCCACCTGCAGAGCTACCCACCACCCATTCAGCATTTGCAGCAGACTAAAGAAAAAAGAACTCAATTAAATAGCTCAGTAGCAACTCTCCAGGACTGCAAAGACAGTCAATACGTGACAGGTGAAGGGAGAAATAAAGTCTATGACACACCAGCCACATCCACACACTGCTGTTTCCTGTACAGACTAGAAGACCCCTAGCCACACAACTAAAAACACCAATTTAGACCTGGCTCCCTGAAAGGCCATCAAGCTATTTTTCATTCCTCCTAAAGAAACAGTGAAACCTTATATTTATTCGATTGTTAGCATCACCGACTTATATTACTAGATTTGGTCAATTTTAGCCTAATGTGAATGGAAGCCTTTAGAGTGTTAAATCCATGGTAATTAACAGCATGACTTCAGTCATCTCCTGAGTTTCCCGCTCTTTGAGCTATTGCAATTTATCGGCTTTTCAACTTGACAAAGGCTGGGGTCAGACATCCGTCATGCCTTTGCTAAATGCATGCGCTGTTTACATGTGCAAACGTTGAATAATGCATGCATTACCACACCCATAGGCTCCAAAAATGCAATGCATTTGATGCTATACGTTTTTCCAAGTGCACCAAAAAATGCGGTCTGCAGTATTTTTTTATGCTTTTGCAATAACGCATGCGCGCTTGAGGCAGTACAGAGCGGCGTGGGTGTACTGATGTCACCCGACCTGAAATGACGTGATTCGCATCATTACATGCCCAGCCAGCGACATGGAGAGCAGGAGGGCCTGTATAGAACATGAATACAAGATCACACCCATGATCTTATGACGTCAAAGGCAAAAACCAAACTAACGAATGTGGTCCATACTCATTATGATGGCTAATGAGGGAGTATAACAACGTTTTTATGTACTAAAGGAGTGTGAGATTAGTGATAGGATGCTGCAGGGACGGGTTGTTGTAGTTTAGGAGGCTTTTTGGAGGTGACAGGATCCCTTTAATGCATCAGTCCAATGGATGAAAGCTCCCAAATGTGACCCCAGCCTAATGCTCTGAACCGTCCCGACCGACGTCCTCTCTGACTGCAGTCATTTCTGGAGTCACCTGTCCATGGATTAAGTCTTTCTCCCTCTTTCCCCGTTCTGATCCTCTATCTACATCTTTTCATTTCTCACTCTTTTCCCATCTGTTCTTTCTCTCACTTTTCCCCTCTCTGCCCCTCTCTTTCTCCATTTTTCCCCCCTCTGTCCCTTTCTCTCCTTTTTCTCTCTATTCATCTCCTCGTTCTCATTCTCTTTTCCCCTCTCTTCTCATTTCTCTCTCTCGTTCTGTCCTGTTCTCCTCTTTTCCCCTTTCTCTTGTCTTCTTTCCCTTTTTCTCTTCTCTGTCTGTCTTTCCTCTCTGTGCCCATTTTGCTCCCTCTTTACTCCTTTCTGCCCTTTTCACCCCCTCCTCACCATCTCTGCTCCTCTCTCTCTTTTTCCCTTTCTGCTCTTCTCTCTCACACCCCATATTCTCTCCCTCTTTTTCCTTACAAGCGCTCTGCCTCTTTCTCTTACTCTTTTTCCCCTCTCAGCCCCTTTCCCTCTCCTTTTTCTCCCTCTCTACCACTTCCTCTCTCTTTTCCCTTCTCTCACATTCCTTTTCTTTCTCTGCCTATTTCTCTTTCTTCCCCTTTCTGTGCTTTCCTCTTTCCCCTTTCTGTTCCTTTTTCTTTTTTCCTCCTTCTGACCATTTCCCCTGTTTTTTCTATTTTTCCCCATTCTACCTTTTCTCTTTTGTTTTTCTACTCTCTGCCCTTTTTTTCCTTTCCTTACCTTTTTCTGCTCTTTTTCCTCTCCTTTTTACTCTTACTGTCTCTTTTTCTTCCTCTCTGCCTTTTACTCCCTCCCTTTTTCCTCTTTTTGCCCATTTCTATCTCCTTTTATCATCTCAATCCCTTTCTCTTGCTCTCCTTCTTTTATCCTTTCTGCCTCTTTCTCCTTTATTCTTTTATCCTCTTTCTGCCAGTTTTGCTCTCCTTTTTCCCTCTTTCTGCCCCTTTCTCTCTCCTTCTTGTATCCCCTTAGTCCTTTTCTCTCACCCTCCTCTTTTTCCTGTTTCTGCCCCTTTCTCTCACCTTCCTCTTTTTCGTCTTTCTGCCCCTTTCTCTCACCCTCCTCTTTGTCCTGTATCTGTCCCTTCTCTTGCCCTCCTCTTTTTCCAGTTTTTGCCCCTTTTACTTGCCCTCCTCTTTTTCCTGTTTCTGCCCCTTTCTCTCACCTTCCTCTTTTTCGTCTTTCTGCCCCTTTCTCTCACCCTCCTCTTTTTCCTGTTTCTGCCTCTATCTCTCTCCTTCTTTTATCCTTTCTGCCCCTTTCTCTTTTATTCTTTATATCCTCTTTCTGCCAGTTTCTCTATCCTTTTTGTCTCTTTCTGCCCCTTTCTTTCTCCTTCTTTAATGCTCTCAGTACCTTTCTCTTGCTCTCCTTCTTTTATCCCCTCAGTCCTTTGCTCTCGCCCTCCTCCCTTTTCTGTTTCAGCCCTTTCTCTCACCCTCCTCTTTTTCCTGTTTCTGCACTTTCTCTCACCCTCCTCTTTTTCCTGTTTCAGCCCTTTCTCCCACTTTCCTCTTTTTCCTGTTTCTGCCCCGTTCTCTCACCCTCCTATTTTTGCTATATCTGCCCCTTTCTCTCACCCTCCTGTTTTTCCTGTTTCTACCCCTTTCTCTCACCCTCCTCTTTTTCCTGTTTCTGCCCCTTTTTCTCACCCTCCTCTTTTTCCTGTTTCTGCCCCTTTCTCTCACCCCTCTCTTTTTCCTGTATCTGTCCCTTCTCTTGCCCTCCTCTTTTTCCTGTTTCTGCCCCTTTCTCTCACCTTCCTCTTTTTCCTGTTTCTGCCTCTTTCTCTCTCCTTCTTTTATCCTTTCTGCCCTTTTCTCTTTTATTCTTATATCCTTTTTCTGCCAGTTTCTCTATCCTTTTTTCCTCTTTCTGACCCTTTCTTTCTCCTTCTTTAACGCTCTCAGTACCTTTCTCTTGCTCTCCTTCTTTTATCCCCTCAGTACTTTGCTCTCGCCCTCCTCCCTTTTCTGTTTCTGCCCCTTTCTCTCACCCTCCTCTTTTTCCTGTTTCTGCCCCTTTCTCTCACCCTCCTCTTTTTCCTGTATCTGCCCCTTTCTCAAACCCTCCTCTTTTTCCTGTTTCTGCCCCTTCTCTCACCCTCCTCTTTTTCCTGCTTCTGCCCCTTTCTCTCACCCTCCTCTTTTTCCTGTTTCTGCCCCGTTCTCTCACCCTCCTATTTTTCCTGTTTCTGCCCCTTTCTCTCACCCTCCTCTTTTTCCTGTTTGTGCCCCTTTCTCTCACCCCCTCTTTTTCCTATATCTGCCCCTTTCTCTCACCCTCCTCTTTTTCCTGTTTGTGCCCCTTTCTCTCACCCTCCTCTTTTTCCTGTTTCTGCCCCTTTCTCTCACCCTCCTCTTTTTCCTGTTTCAGTCCTTTCTCTCACCCTCCTCTTTTTCCTGTTTCTGCCCCTTTCTCTCACCCTCCTCTTTTTTCCTATATCTGCCCCTTTCTCTCACCCTCCTCTTTTTCCTGTTTCTGCCCCTTTCTCTCACCCTCCTCTTTTTCCTGCTTCTGCCCCTTTCTCTCACCCTCCTCTTTTTCCTGTTTTTGCCCCTTTCTCTCACCCTTCTCTTTTTCCTGTTTCTGCCCCTTTCTCTCACCCTCCTCTTTTCCTATATCTGCCCCTTTCTCTCACCCTCCTCTTTTTCCTGTTTCTGCCCCTTTCTCTCACCCTCCTCTTTTTCCTGTTTCTGCCCCTTTCTCTCACCCTCCTCTTTTTCCTGTTTCTGCCCCTTTCTCTCACCCTCCTATTTTTCCTGTTTCTGCCCCTTTCTCTCACCCTCCTATTTTTCCTATATCTGCCCCTTTCTCTCACCCTCCTCTTTTTCCTGTTTCAGCCCTTTCTCTCACCCTCCTCTTTTTCCTGTTTCTGCCCCTTTCTCTCGCCCTCCTCTTTTTCCAGTTTTTGCCCCTTTCTCTTGCCCTCCTCTTTTTCCTGTTTCAGCCCTTTCTCTCACCCTCCTCTTTTTCCTGTTTCTGCCCCTTTCTCTCACCCTCCTCTTTTTCCAGTTTTTGCCCCTTTCTCTCACCCTCCTCTTTTACCGGTTTCTGCCCCTTTTTCTCACCCTCCTCTTTTTCCTGTTTCAGCCCTTTCTCTCGCCCTCCTCTTTTTCCTGTTTCAGCCCTTTCTCTCACCCTCCTCTTTTTCCTGTTTCTGCCCCTTTCTCTCACCCTCCTCTTTTTCCTGTTTCTGCCCCTTTCTCTCACCCTCCTCTTTTTCCTGTTTCTGCCCCTTTCTCTCACCCTCCTTTTTTTCCTGTTTTTGCCCCTTTCTCTCATTTTCTTTCTTTCTCTTTCTGCCTCTTTCTCGCTCCTTCTTCTCCACTTTCTGCTTTTCTATCCCTGCTTTTTCACTCTGTTGCTCTTTCTCTCTTTCATCCATTCTTTTCTTCCTTTTTCTGCTTCTCCCACCTGCAGACGAGTTTCTGAAAGTTTATTATGAAGTTTTGAGGTCACATTTCAAATACAGAAGAGTCCAAACCACTTTACCCTGAATCCAGATCCATCTTATAGGATAGTGGAAAATACAAAACCCTTCATCTGAGATTGATCCTCCTGTCAGAGACTTCAAGACGTTTTACTGTTCCCACGACCTGAGAAAAACCCAGAAGTTCCATGGCAAAATGATCTGCAGAAAAACCAAATATGCTCCGTCTGTAATCCGCCCATTGTGAGTCACCGAGAGCCCATCAGAAGGTCGTCTGACCGCAAATCCAGCCGCACCACAGAACGTGAGGAGGGCGGCGGATAACAGAGAGCAGAGGAGACCACTAGTGTCCCAGAACACTGAGACCTGGCTGTGAATCTATTTATCCATCATCTATTATCTATCAATTATCTAAGTATTATCTATCATCTATAATCTATTTATTATCTATTATATATCCATCCATCTATTATCTATTAGCTATTTATCCATCTATCTATAATCTATTTATTATCTATTATATATGCATCCATCTATCTATTATCTATATATTGTCTATTATCTATCCATCTATCTATTATCTATATATTGTCTATTATCTATCCATCTATCTATTACACTGGTCAACAGCATTTTTGGTGCCAAAGATATTTCATTGAATTTAGGGTAACTTTGGGGTGCTGATTCTGAATATGTCATCAGTTTTGCCAGATTGGCTCAAGTTTTTGAGATTTTTCGTAAAATGTGTTAAAAAAAAGACGTTTTTTGCTACTTTTTTAATGAAGTCTGTTATGTTTCTTCTATGTTTTGTCAGTGTATATTCACCACAAATGTAACAGAATGAGTCTGGATCGTTAAGACAACTTCTTCTTGATGAGTTCATGCTTTTCACTGGAAAACAGACAACAACATAAAGTTAGTGCAAAAATCAAGCTATGAACAAACTTTTAGAACACCAATTAACACAAAACTATATTGAGAACTGCTCAGTTCAAGTACTAATCCAAAGAAATTAATGAGATGATGCGTCGCATTTACCAGCAAGTGCTATAAATAAGATACCAAAAATCTCAAAAACTTGAGCCAATCTGGCAAAACTGATAGCATATTCAGAATCAGCACCCCAAAAATACCCCAAATTCATTAAAATATTTTGGGCACCAGAAAAAAAAATTTTTTTTTGTTGACCTGTGTTATCTATATTTTCTATTATCCATCTATTATTCATCTATTATCTATCAAGTATCTATGTATTATCTATCTATAATCTATTTATTACCCATTATTTATGCATCAATCTATTATCTATATAGTATCTATTATCTGTCTTTCCATCTATCTAGTATCTATCTATCTCAGGGGCGGACCCAGACTGTAGTGGGCCCTGGTGCAAGAAATTTTTCGGGGCCCCCCCATGCCCCCCTGGAACTCAGTGCCAGAACAGTGCCGCGGGTGTGCAGCACAGCCAGCGGCGTAGCAACTTTTTGTGGCGCCCGAGCCGGTCGAAAAATTTGCCGCCACTTTGGTTGTTGATAATCTGGAAGTATACATAGTATACACTGTCTGCCCCTATATACAAGAATATAACTACTATACTAAAACACAAAGAGAAGGGGTGCAATTGCCACCTCTGCACAACCCCAGTGTATGGCAACAAGCAGGAGTCAAGGCGGGCCCGGGGCCGGAGCAATTTTTCACCACCGTGCTGTAGAGTTCATAATGCAATATAAATGCAAAAAACCTTTATTCTTAATATTATGTCACAATACCGGGATCTGAGCATCTTCTATTTTGAGGTCAGGGGCTCTCTGATGCCATGTCGCTGCCTGTCTCGCTGTCTTCCTCTTTTGACACTGCAGTGTGGTGGACAAGAGAGCATTAACTGGTTAATAACAAGAAGTATGGTGTGTGTACTAACTGAGCCATAAATCCTCCCCATACCAGTAGGATTACTATATGGATTTTAGTATTAGGGTACGGACCAATGATTATACACGAATAGCTGCTGAGGAAAGAACAGATTGATTGCACACGGATGTAATCTGAGAAAAATGTTGGCCACTCGCACAGCAGTTGCCAAACGGATAAAAAAACGGATGACACTCATCCGACTCTCCTGGATGAGAAACAGACCGATTTTAAGGTGGCGGGAGACAGTGTACCACCAAGTCCCCAGCTCCGTGCTGTGCACAGACAGTGTACGGTACACACACAAGCCACACACACAAGCCACACACACAAGCCACACACAGAGTCAAGCCACACACACAGACACACAAGTAACACACAGACAAATGCCACACACAGACACATACAAAGGCCACAGACACAAGCCATAGACAGAGACAGAAGCCACACGTACAGAGACACAAGCCACACACACAGACACAGACACAAGCGACACAGACACAAGCCACACACAGCCACAAGCTACACATACAGACACAAGCCACACACAGCCACAAGCTACACATACAGACACAAGCCACACACACACAATCAAAACACACAAGCCAAGCACACACAGACACAAAAGCAACACAGACAAATGCCACACACAGACACATACACAGGCCACACACACAGAGACACAAACCACACACGCAGACACAAGCCACACACACAGACACAAGCCACAGACACACAATCCATGCACACACACAACACACAAATAAATGCCAAACACATGCACAAGCCACACAGACACACAAGCAACAGACACAGAGAGACATGTCACAAACACAGAAACACATGCCACAGACACAGAGGCACATGCCACAGACACAGAGGCACATGTCACAGACACACATGCCACAGACACAGAGGCACATGCCACAGACACAGAGGCACATGTCACAGACACAGAGACACATGCCACACACACAGAGACAAGCCACAGACACACAATCCAAGAACACACACAACACACAGATAAATGCCAAACACAAGCACAGGCCACACACACAGACACATATACACACATATATACACACACATACAAAATATTAGTGATGGGCGAACCACAGATGCTCAGGGTCCGGAGACTGGCCCGACCTACAGTACAGCCCTGCACAGTCAGACTCCAAAAAACATACACTACTCAGCATAGCCTCCAGTTAATATATACAGTCCACCACAGCCTCCAGGTAATATAAACAGTCCACCACAGCCTCCAAGTAATTATACAGTCCATCACAGCCTAATATATACAGTCCCCCACAGTCTCGAGGTAATATATACAGCCCAGCACAGCCGCCAGGTAATATATACAGTCCAGCACAGCCGCCAGGTAATATATACAGCCCAGCACAGCCTACAGGTAACATTATACAGTCCAGCACAGCCGCCAGGTAATATATACAGACTAGCACAGCCTCCAGGTAATATATGCAGCCCAGCACAGCTGCCAGGTAATATATACAGTCCAGCACAGCCGCCAGGTAATATATACAGTCCAGCATAGCCTGGTATAACATATATAGCCCAAGACAGCCTCAAGGAGGATATATATATTGTAGATGTGTGCCTGATGCTATCGCATCGGAGGGCGAGGATTGGTACGGCGGGGGACGGCAAAATGGACACACACACACACCTACACACACAGACACACACCCTTTCGGTCTCACCCGGTCCCACCCATCGCTGATGGAAGCTTGAACCGGGAATGAGGTGGTCAGCGCAGGATGGAGGCTCGGTGGTCAACGCACGATGGAGGGGGTTAATGGTGGAGGAGCATAGGGTCAGATGGGGGCTCCATGGTGGGTGTTGGAGCTCCCCCTGTGCCTGGCTGGGCTTCGGGGAGCGGTCCGGTGGCGGTGGCTGGTACTGCGCATGTCGGCTGCTGGCGGCGAGATGTGCAGCTGGGTGGCTGGTGCTGGTCATGGCGGCTGATGGCGGCGGGATGTGCAGCGGGGAGCGGTCCGGTGGCTGGTGCTGGCCATGGCGGCTGATGGTGGTGGGATGTGCAGCGGGGAGCGGTCCGGTGGCTGGTGCTGGCCAGCGCGGTTGCTGGCGACGGGATGTGCAGCTGGGAGCGGTCCGGTGGCTGGTGCTGGCCACGGCGGCTGCTGGCGACGGGATGTGCAGCGGGGAGCGGTCCGGTGGCTGGAGCTGCCAATGGCGGCTGCGGTCAGCGAGATGTGCAGCTGTGAGCGGTCCGGTGGCTGGTGCTGGCCATGGCGGCTGCTGTCAACGGGATGTGGAGCTGGGAGCGGTCCGGTGGCTGGTGCTGGCCATGGCGGCTGCTGGAGACGGGATGTGCAGCTGGGAGCGGTCCGGTGGCTGGTGCTGGCCATGGCGGCTGCTGGAGACGGGATGTGCAGCTGGGAGCGGTCCGGTGGCTGGAGCTGGCCATGGCGGCGGGATGTGCAGCTGGGAGCGGTCCTTTCTTTTGTAATCCTCTCCCCTGTATGCGGCTCACTTTCTTTATAGTGCTTCTTCTCACCCTATATGCCTGGGGGAGAAGCTCGGCTGCATCACGGAAGGGACCCCCCTTCCATGATGCAGCCGAGCTTCTCCCCCAGGACCCACCTTCCGAAGGGGGGGGTCCTGGGGGCCCAGGACCAGGACCCCTCTTCCTTGATGCATCCAAGCTTATCCCCCTAGTTGGGGGAGAAGCTCGGCTGCATCAAGGAAAGGGCCCGGGGCCCTAGGGGAGAAGCTCGGCTGCATTAAGGAAGGAGGGGGCCCCTACGAGTCCTAGGGGCCCCTCCTTACTTGATGCAGCCGAGCTTCTCCCCCAGGACCCCCTTCTGAAGGGGGGGGCTGGGGCCTCAGGACACCCCCTTCCTTGATGCATCCGAGCTTATCCCCAAGCTTGGGGAGATCGGCTGCATCAAGGAAGGGGGGTCCTGGGGCCCCCATGACCCCATCCACTTCTGAAGGGGGGTCCTTGGGGTCCCAGGAATGTCCCTTCCTTGAGGCATCCAAATCCTGCTCCCCCCCCTCAAATCATGTTGGTGGCTGTGCACTGCAGTGCTGTGTTCACAGTTTCCCTCCCACCAGGCACCAGACCAAAGCCCTGCTCCGGGGCTCTTACCTGGCTGGAGCCCTCACAGTATCCTCAATCAGCTTGCAGCTTGCTCACCGCCGGGTCGTCTCATTGTCTTCCGACTTCTGGAGAGGGTGTGATGCCTGCCTCCACGGAAGAGCCGGAAGTGAAGCAGCACCGACCCTCCCAGCCCCCTCTGCCTCAATGCTGCTGCTCCACCAGCAACCCCCCCTTCGTACTACTGATAGCAGCGCCGCCCGCAGCCAGCACTTCCCCCCCGGGACTCAATGTAAGAAAAGAGCCGCGGGTGTGCAGCGCGACGCTGCTGGCACATGACATGACACTGTGACAGCACCATGGGCGCAATGCCAGCACAGCAGTGCCGCGGGTGCGCAGCGCTGCTGACACCCGACACAGCACACCCACCCCGCGGGTGCGCAGCACTGCTGACACCCGACAGCACCAGCCCCCCACCCCCACCCCGGGGACACACATGAAGAGCTATACACAGTGCCACCACACTATTGCCGAATGCAGCCTCCTTCTGTGAGTCAGGGGGGAACGGACCTGCCGCTGGAGCCTCAGGGGCCCCCTAGGTGGCCTGGGCCCTGGTGCAACTGCACCAGTTGCACCACGGTAGTTCCGCCCCTGATCTATCTATTACACTGGGGAACAAGAAAATTGGTGCCTGAGATGTTTAATCTGTTTTTATGTCAGTTTTTGTCACAGATTCTTAATCTGCCATTATTTGTCTTCTATCAGCTCAAGTTAATGAGATGTGATATACCCTATGTATATACGACTGATCGAAGATTAGAACTGATGTCCACTAAACATAATGCCATTGAGGCTCATTGTACAGCCAGGAAGATGGAAAGAAGATAGAAATAATGCAACTACCTGAGTGCAATTATCTTATTTATAGTTTCCAAGAATAGTCTGTACAAGCATAGTGAAAAAAGACTATGCATCTGCATCATGTACATCCATAATGGGAGAAGACCATGCATCTGTATCTTGTACAACGATAGTGAGAGAAGACCATGCATCTGCCTCATGTACCATCATAGTGAAAGAAGACCATGTGTGGAGCCCACTGGGACAGGGTACTCGGTACCGGACCGGGGTACTGCTGGGGATATCACGGCGGTCTTGGTTCAGACCGTGTCCCGAGTTCTCATAAATAAAAGGAGTATTTACAAGGATTAGTTTGTCGTGATGCCACCCACGGGTTGTGGTCAGTGATGGGACCACCGCTGCAGCGCAGATCTGCCAGGAGGATGGAGGGATGGATGGGGCTGCAGCTGGATGGATGAGCCCGCCGCGGGTCGAGCTGCTCCTGACAGGGTAAGAAGTACAGTAACAGTTCTGTATACCTAGAATCAGACATGGAAACTGAAGCAGGGTTCACCGGGTTTACTTTCAAGTTCTTCAAAGTCACACAAGTCACGGTACAGTTCTTAACACAGTTCACAGTTCAGTTAACTCCAGGAACACTTAACCCATTGCAGACAGGCTGTTACTCTGAGACCCCTCACTGCTTATAAATGTCCTCTCAGGCTGTTCTCTTCCTCTCTCTGTTCTTTCTGCGGGTTGTATGGCGGCAGCTTGGCCCCTTCTATGCAGCTTCCCCCTAAGTGTGTGCGGGCGGTAAGCCGGGTCCTCGTGGTTGCTGCTGTGCCTCCAACCCTGTAGTGGGAACACAGACTTGGATTCTGTAGTCCCCGCCGGTTTGTCTGGGGAGGCGGTGTATTACTTCATGTGTAATGTGATGTGCAGTGGTGGTAAGAGGATCTTATTCCTGTCACCATAGGTTGTGCCATGTCATTCTCTTCTCCTACCACCATGTGTTCTCACAGGCCGCTGTATTCTCATCCAGCCCTCTGCTGTCCCAGGAGAATATTGACCATCAGTAGATCCTGGTGATCATGATGTGAGACATTCTGGAGCATCAGATCAGTTGTGTTCAGTGAGCTGCTGGCATTGATCCACCTCTCATTAGAGTCTATGAGCAGCCGCTGTTCCCTGGGTTCAGACTGTGAGTTGGTAAAGAAGGTTTACACCGTGTTCACCAGTAGATAGAAAAGTATTGGAATCTGAGAGTCCTCACACCTGTTTACTGCATACTCTCCCCCTGCTTTTGTATATACGTATATATGTCTGTATCTTCAGAATCTGAGTCATTGTCAGCCTGATGAAGGGTCCATAGTGTCTGGAAAGCTGCTATGTTCACCGTCTTCTCAGTATCAACCACTGAGGACTCAGATTCTGATATTTTACAGTGAGTTGTTCATTGTCTTCAGCTATAAAAGTTCTCTTTCCTTCCGTCTCTCATTTGTTTATTGCAATCGTTTCTGATATTCTTTTATTTCTTCCATTATTATTTTATTTTAAAATTTTAGTTATTTTTTTTTCCATTTTTAATATTTAAAAACATCTGATTTTTCATATTTACTATCATTAGGGCAGCACGGTGGCTCAGTGGTTAGCACTGTATATGGTGGCTCAGTGGTTAGCACTGTATATGGTGGCTCAGTGGTTAGCACTGTATATGGTGGCTCAGTGGTTAGCACTGTATGGTGGCTCAGTGGTTAGCACTGTATACGGTGGCTCAGTGGTTAGCACTGTATATGATGGCTCAGTGTTTAGCACTGTATATGGTGGTCAGTAGTTAGCACTGTATATGGTGGCTCAGTGGTTAGCACTGTATATGGTGGCTCAGTGGTTAGCACTGTATATGGTGGCTCAGTGGTTAGCACTGTATGGTGGCTCAGTGGTTAGCACTGTATATGGTGGCTCAGTGTTTAGCACTGTATATGGTGGCTCAGTGGTTAGCACTGTATATGGTGGCTCAGTGGTTAGCACTGTGTATGGTGGCTCAGTGGTTAGCACTGTATACGGTGGCTCAGTGGATGGCACTGCATATGGTGGCTCAGTGGTTAGCACTGTATATGGTGGCTCAGTGGTTAGCACTGTATATGGTGGCTCAGTGGTTAGCACTGTATGGTGGCTCAGTGGTTAGCACTGTGTATGGTGGCTCAGTGGTTAGCACTGCATATGGTGGCTCAGTGGTTAGCACTGTATATGGTGGCTCAGTGGTTAGCACTGTATATGGTGGCTCAGTGGTTAGCACTGTATGGTGGCTCAGTGGTTAGCACTGTATATGGTGGCTCAGTGGTTAGCACTGTATATGGTGGCTCAGTGGTTAGCACTGTATACGGTGGCTCAGTGGTTAGCACTGTATACGGTGGCTCAGTGGTTAGCACTGTATACGGTGGCTCAGTGGTTAGCACTGTATATGGTGGCTCAGTGGTTAGCACTGTATACAGTAGCTCAGTGGTTAGCACTGTATATGGTGGCTCAGTGGTTAGCACTGTATACGGTGGCTCAGTGGTTAGCACTCTATAGTGGCTCAGTGGTTAGCACTGTATATGGTGGCTCAGTGGTTAGCACTGTATATGGTGGCTCAGTGGTTAGCACTGTGTATGGTGGCTCAGTGGTTAGCACTGTATACAGTAGCTCAGTGGTTAGCACTCTATAGTGGCTCAGTGGTTAGCACTGTATATGGTGGCTCAGTGGTTAGCACTGTATATGGTGGCTCAGTGGTTAGCACTGTATATGGTGGCTCAGTGGTTAGCACTGTATATGGTGGCTCAGTGGTTAGCACTGTATACAGTAGCTCAGTGGTTAGCACTGTATATGGTGGCTCAGTGGTTAGCACTGTATATGGTGGATCAGTGGTTAGCACTGTATATGGTGGCTCAGTGGTTAGCACTGTATGGTGGCTCAGTGGTTAGCACTGTATACGGTGGCTCAGTGGTTAGCACTGTATACGGTGGCTCAGTGGTTAGCACTGTATACGGTGGCTCAGTGGTTAGCACTGTATACGGTGGCTCAGTGGTTAGCACTGTATATGGTGACTCAGTGGTTAGCACTGTATACGGTGGCTCAGTGGTTAGCACTGTATATGGTGGCTCAGTGGTTAGCACTGTATATGGTGACTCAGTGGTTAGCACTGTATATGGTGGCTCAGTGGTTAGCACTGTATATGGTGGCTCAGTGGTTAGCACTGTATATGGTGGCTCAGTGGTTGGCACTGTATATGGTGGCTCAGTGGTTAGCACTGTATATGGTGGCTCAGTGGTTAGCACTGCAGTCTTGCAGCGCTAGGGGCCTGGGTTCAATTCCCACCAAGGACGACATCTGCAGGAGTTTGTATGTTCTTCCCTTGTTCTTGTTGGTTTTCTCCGGGTTCTCCAGTTTTCTCCAACACTCCACAGACTGATAGGGAATACACAGGGGAGGGGCAAAATACTGGAAGCACCCAACATTTTGGCCTCATAATCACCGGACGTGTTATAAACATGTAAACCGGGACACATGTTAATGTTTTGTGTGTTGATTATTTGTGTTGTAAATTAACTGTTTGTTTTGCTGAATTGTAAGAACATTGATGAGATCCTGATACAATGGCAGAACCTTCCGGATTGTTGGTGCTGGTATGGCAGGCACCGGTGTAACAGACAGTGCCCGGATGCTTGGTGTGTCCAGAGGTCCTGTCTCCAGAGTAATGAGGAGGAGAAACATCCGCAGCAAAGCGCAGGTCCGGATGAGCTCAATGATCACCTACACAACCCAGTGTCCACCAAAATCACTGCTGAGCTCAATGACACCTACACAACCCAGTGTCCACCAAAATCACTGCTGAGCTCAATGACACCTACACAACCCAGTGTCCACCAAAATCACTGCTGAGCTCAATGACACCTACACAACCCAGTGTCCACCAAAATCACTGCTGAGCTCAATGGTCACCTACACAACCCAGTGTCCACCAAAATCACTTCTGAGCTCAATGATCACCTACTCAACCCAGTGTCCACCAAAATCACTGCTGAGCTCAATGACACCTACACAACCCAGTGTCCACCAAAATCACTGCTGAGCTCAATGATCACCTACACAACCCAGTGTCCACCAAAATCACTGCTGAGCTCACTGATCACCTACACAACCCAGTGTCCACCAAAATCACTGCTGAGCTCAATGATCACCTACACAACCCAGTGTCCACCAAAATCACTGCTGAGCTCAATGATCACCTACACAACCCAGTGTGCACCAAAATCACTGCTGAGCTTAATGATCACCTACACAACCCAGTGTCCACCAAAATCACTGCTGCGCTCAATGACACCTACACAACCCAGTGTCCACCAAAATCACTGCTGAGCTCAATGATCACCTACTCAACCCAGTGTCCACCAAAATCACTGCTGAGCTCAATGATCACCTACACAACCCAGTGTCCACCAAAATCACTGCTGAGCTCAATGACACCTACACAACCCAGTTGCCACCAAAATCACTGCTGAGCTCAATGATCACCTACACAACCCAGTGTCCACCAAAATCACTGCTGAGCTCAATGACCCCTACACAACCCAGTGTCCACCAAAATCACTACTGAGCTCAATGATCACCTACACAACCCAGTGTCCACCAAAATCACTGCTGAGCTCAATGACACCTACACAACCCAGTGTCCACCAAAATCACTGCTGAGCTCAATGATCACCTACACAACCCAGTGTCCACCAAAATCACTGCTGAGCTCAATGATCACCTACACAACCCAGTGTCCACCAAAATCACTGCTGAGCTCAATGATCACCTACTCAACCCAGTGTCCACCAAAATCACTGCTGAGCTCAATGATCACCTACTCAACCCAGTGTCCACCAAAATCACTGCTGAGCTCAATGACACCTACACAACCCAGTGTCCACCAAAATCACTGCTGAGCTCAATGATCACCTACTCAACCCAGTGTCCACCAAAATCACTGCTGAGCTCAATGATCACCTACTCAACCAGTGTCCACCAAAATCACTGCTGAGCTCAATGACATCTACACAACCCAGTGTCCACCAAAATCACTGCTGAGCTCAATGATCACCTACACTACCCAGTGTCCACCAAAATCACTGCTGAGCTCAATGATCACCTACACAACCCAGTGTCCACCAAAATCACTGCTGAGCTCAATGACCCCTACACAACCCAGTGTCCACCAAAATCACTACTGAGCTCAATGATCACCTACTCAACCCAGTGTCAACCAAAATCACTGCTGAGCTTAATGACACCTACACAACCCAGTGTCCACCAAAATCACTGCTGAGCTCAATGACCCCTACACAACCCAGTGTCCACCAAAATCACTGCTGAGCTCAATGATCACCTACACAACCCAGTGTCCACCAAAATCACTGCTGAGTTCAATGATCACCTACACAACCCAGTGCCCACCAAAATCACTGCTGAGCTCAATGATCACCTACACAACCCAGTGTCCACCAAAATCACTGCTGAGCTCAATGATCACCTACATATTCCAGTGTCCACCAAAATCACTGCTGAGCTCAATGATCACCTACACAACCCAGTGTCCACCAAAATCACTGCTGAGCTCAATGATCACCTACACAACCCAGTGTCCACCAAAATCACTGCTGAGCTCAATGATCACCTACACAACCCAGTGTCCACCAAAATCACTGCTGAGCTCAATGATCACCTTCACAACCCAGTGTCCACCAAAATCACTGCTGAGCTCAATGATCACCTACACAGCCCAGTGTCCACCAAAATCACTGCTGAGCTCAATGATCACCTACACAACCCTGTGTCCACCAAAATCACTGCTGAGCTCAATGATCACCTACACAACCCAGTGTACACCAAAATCACTGCTGAGCTCAATGATCACCTACACAACCCAGTGTCCACCAAAATCACTGCTGAGCTCAATGATCACCTACACAACCCAGTGTCCACCAAAATCACTGCTGAGCTCAATGACCCCTACACAACCCAGTGTCCACCAAAATCACTGCTGAGCTCAATGATCACCTACACAACCCAGTGTCCACCAAAATCACTGCTGAGCTCAATGGTCACCTACACAACCCAGTGTCCACCAAAATCACTGCTGAGCTCAATGATCACCTACACAACCCAGTGTCCACCAAAATCACTGCTGAGCTCAATGATCACCTACACAACCCAGTGTCCACCAAAATCACTGCTGAGCTCAATGGTCACCTACACAACCCAGTGTCCACCAAAATCACTGCTGAGCTCAATGATCACCTACACAACCCAGTGTCCACCAAAATCACTGCTGAGCTCAATGATCACCTACACAACCCAGTGTCCACCAAAATCACTGCTGAGCTCAATGACCCCTACACAACCCAGTGTCCACCAAAATCACTGCTGAGCTCAATGATCACCTACACAACCCAGTGTCCATGAGAACTGTTCATCGGGTGCCGCACAAATCTGGATTCCACGGAAGATTAGAAAACCGCTGCTCTCAATGACAAATGTTTCCAAGCGTTTAGAGCGGAGTAGAAACCTCCAGAATTTGTCCCTCGAGCAGTGGAAACATGTGATATTCTCACACCAATCATCGTTATCCCCATTTTCCCACCTCCGGCCGAGTGTGCATTTGGAGACAGCCGAAAGAAGCATCCAGACTGCGTTGTCCCAACCGTAACACATGGCGGAGGGTCTGTGATGATCTGGGGGGCTATTTCGTGGAGATACACGGGCCAATGATATCACCTTGTATGAATCCAGACCTCGGAGAATTCAGGCTGGAATCACCGCAAAAGGTGGACCTACACCATATTAAACTAACCTTTGCTGATTTTTCCAGGTGTTTCTATTATTTTGTCCAACCCCTGTAGATTGTGAGCCCCAATGGGGTCAGAGATGATGATGTATGTAGAGCGCTATGGAATTAATAGTGCTATATAAATGAATTATTATATATTTATTGATTTCTTATAGATGTTAGAGATTTTGTTATATATTATTATTATTTATTGATATACTGCCATTAGATTCCATGGTGCTTTACATATGGAAAGGGCAGATGAGGACAAGTACAATATATAAGGACAATCAGGTCGCACAGATACAGGAGGGGAGAGGACCCTGTCCGCGAGGGCTCACAGTCTACGCAGGACGGGTTGGGATACAGTAGGAGGGAGAGGTGTCGGTCAGGAGGCGGTGGGTAGACCGGGTCTCATTGTAGGGTTTAGGCTTGACGGAAGAGGTGGGTCTTCAGGCTTCTTTTGAAGGTTCCCAGGGTAGGAGAATGTCTGATGTGTTGGGGCAGTGAGTTCCAGAGTCTGGGTGAAGCACGGGAGAAGTCCTGTATGCAGTTGTGCGAAGAGGAGATGAGAGGAGAGTAGAGAAGGAGCTCTTGGGAGGATCGCAGGTTGCGTGAGGGCTGGTATCAGGAGACCATGTCAGAGATGTATGGGGGGGACAGGTTGTGGATGGCTTTGTATGCCATATTTAGTGTTTTAAACTGGGATCTCTGAGATGTGGAGAACCAGTGAAGGACTTGGCAGAGGGGGAGACAGGGGAGTAGCGGGGGGACAGATGGATTAGTCAGGCTGCAGAGTTTAGGATAGATTGTAAGGGTGCAAGGGAGGCATTGGTGAGGCCAGAGAGTAGGAGGTTGCAGTGGTCAAGGCGGGAGATGATGAGAGCGTGAATAGTCTCATGGTAATATTCCAACACTGCTTGCTGTCATCTATTTTCAATCAAGCCATTGTAACAGTGCATGTTAATATACCTGTGATTGCTGCAATGATCGCCATAGCAATATCAGCTTGACTTATAGTCTCATGGTAATATTCCAACACTGCTTGCTGTCATCTATTTTCAATCAAGCCATTGTAACAGTGCATGTTAATATACCTGTGATTGCTGCAATGATCGCCATAGCAATATCAGCTTGACTTATAGTCTCATGGTAATATTCCAACACTGCTTGCTGTCATCTATTTTCAATCAAGCCATTGTAACAGTGCATGTTAATATACCTGTGATTGCTGCAATGATCGCCATAGCAATATCAGCTTGACTTATAGTCTCATGGTAATATTCCAACACTGCACTTATTGTTAAGTTTCCCGTGTCATCTCTATGCATTACATTACTCACTCACCAGTATATGACAATTTGGCAGATTGTAATAGTTATCTGTTGGAGGTGTTATAGTGTGGAGGGAGTCTTGCCCTTTCATCCTCTTGCACCCCTGCTGTTCCTTGTAGCTGCTAATTACCTGATACCATGTTTCCTCCCACAAGCCCCCTCACCTGATTCTGATAGTGTCTCCTATAAATTTAGCTCATTCTTAAGGGGTACACGTGTGGGGGGTCAGACACGTGTGGCATCTCATGCAAAGTGGCATTGAATGCTAAGTGGATGCAGTTACTTCATGGAGTCAGGTAAGCCACTCTATTTAACAGGGAGAGAAAAAAAAAACTTCTTTTCCTTTCCCTATCACCATGTCCTTTACTTCACCATCTATTGTTCTATGTGCTCTTGCTGGAAGACAATGACATAGAGGGACACTCACACACTGTGCATAACTCCATTCACTACTAATCTTTACCATGTCTTGTATTTCACTGTTTGTTTTCTTATGTGCTCTCGCCACCAATTTTTATCACCCCATTCCCCCTCCATCACCACTCATTCACATCAGCCCCTCTCTCCTGCCCTACTCTATGTACAGCTCCCATGCTATCTTCAGTTTACTGAAGACTCTCAGCCCATCATATTCCAAAGTTTGTCATAATAAATCATGTCCTAATCCCAAAAACTATCTGCTCTTTCTCTTTTTACTGCTGCTCCTGTCAGGTGATATCTCTCCCAACCCTGGTCCGCCATCTGCTAACTTCAACCCCTCTCCCACCTCACACAGTAACCCCACTAACCTTATTAATATCACCTGCACACCTTCACCTCCCTCTTTTAATTGCGCTCTCTGGAATCCACGGTCTGTATGCAACAAACTTCCTTTCATTCACAATTACTTTCTTACCAACTCTCTTAACCTGCTGGCCCTCACAGAAACCTGGATCCAGGATTCAGACACTGCTTCCCCTGCTGCTATTTCTTACGGCGGCTTACACTTCTCTCACTCCCCTAGACCTGGGAACAGACGTGGCGGTGGAGTCGGCCTCCTCCTGTCCCCACAATGTACTTTCCAGGTCATTCCTCCAGCCCCATCACTCTCATTCCCTTCTTTTGAGGTCCATACCATTAGGCTATTCCATCCCCTCCCCCTCAAAGTAGCAGTGGTATACCGCCCCCCAGGGTCACCCACCCAGTTCCTCGACCATTTCTCCGCTTGGCTCCCGCATTTCATGTCCTCAGATTTACCAACCCTTATTCTGGGAGACTTTAACATTCCCATAAACAGCCCCATCTCCCCATCTGCATCCCAGCTCCTATCTCTAACTACCTCTCTTGGCCTATCACAGCTCTCAACCTCTAAGACACACGAAAACAGTAACACCCTTGACCTTGTCTTTACCCGGCTCTGCTCATCCTCCTCCTTGGATAACTCAACTCTACTCTCTGACCACAACATTCTTTCCTTCTCACTCACTAACCCTCGGCCAACACAGCCCAAGCCTACCTATCACACATCCAGAAATCTACAGGCCATTAACCCTCAAGCACTCACAGACTCCCTCATCTCATCTCTGTCCCCAATCTCTTCAATCTCTTCTCCAGATCAGGCAGTAAATCACTACAATGACTCTCTCAGAAGCTCCCTGGACCAAGTAGCGCCCCTCACCCGCAGAACCTCCAAACAGAACAAAACAGCCCTGGCTCACATCACAAACCCGATTCCTCCAGCGATGCTCCAGGAGTGCTGAACGCCTATGGAGGAAAACTCGCTCACCAGGAGACTTCATCCACTATAAATTCATGCTCAAAACCTACAACTCTGCCCTTCACCTTGCCAAACAGACCTACTTCACCACCCTGGTCTCCTCACTATCCAACAATCCAAAAAAACTCTTTGACACCTTTCACTCTCTCCTCAGTCCTAAAGTGCAGGCCCCCATCACTGACCTCTGTGCTGATGACCTGGCTTCCTACTTCATGGATAAAATAGACAACATCCGCCAGGAAATCAGCTCTCAGCCTCCAAGCGCTAGTGTGGCGCCCCGCAACGAGTGCGTCACAAGGGAGTATTGCAGCCGCAATATTCTCTGACAAAGCAGTGCAATAGTTAACTCTGAGATCCAACCCAACATACAACACCTAGAACAGAGGACCAATCATAGGTCCTAGGGGGTGGAGTGTTAGGGTAGTGTAAGAGAACACACAATAATCTAGATGTAGAAAGAAAAGAATCTAGAACCTGGAGAGAGCAGACTAGAACTTGGAGAGGAGCGGGGGCTCCGCACCTCGTGCGGGCCCCTGGGCCGTCACCGGTCGGGTGTCAGCACCTGAGGCCTTAACCACCGGGATTGGGCATTTCTACACGGGTTCCCAAAAGACTCCCGTGCCCACAACTCACAGCCGGTTCACTGGTACCGAAGCTGGCAGCAGTTCACCTCTGCCACGCGAACCAGCCCCGTGGAGGAGCAGCTTTATAGGAGCACCCCACCACCAGCCAGTTTCCAGTCGTCTAACCAGCGGTGTACCCACTGAGGGATCCAAGGCTCCCCAAAGCATCCAGAACGTACATCATGGGTAGGGCATTGAAGCAGCCTCCCCGTACCCGACCTGGTATTCCTGGGCGACGCTGGCACAACAATCAAGTTAGGTAGAATGGAGGAACACTGCGGATCTCTGAGGAGCACTATCACTGCTGAGTCCACCCGGTCTTCTACTCAACCACTGTAAGCCATGTACTGCCTGCTGGTGACAGTAAAGACCCGTTGCAGAGACTATCTGTGTCCGTGTCTCCTTATGAACTGTCCGTCATTAACTAAAGGTAACCGCAGCTGCCGCACAACATCTTGAGCAGCTCCAGCCCCGGGGATCACCGCTCAGCCTGTGGGGAGCGTAACATCTTGCTGCTGTCCATCACCCCGGAGGTTCCGCAGCGTCGGTAGCCCTTACCGAACTACTCATAGGTGGCGTCACGAAGAAAACAAATTAAATCCCCCTTTAATCTGTTCCCGTAAGACGTCCTTAAATTTTGATCTGCACTACACCGGGCCCCACTACCGGCAGGCGCGGTCCACCCGTGACAAGGAAGGAGAAGAATCGCCTGTATCAACCGGAGTCCGCCGGCCGCGGTGAGTCAGAATTTGGCGTCACTAACAGGATACGAGCAGGCCCGTTATCCAACGGGTATATTGTGCTTAAACTGGACTTTATTGTCTACAATTGGACTTTGTTCGTCCTAAAAAGAACTTTCCCGCCTTTACACCATTGGGTCAAGATGGCGCCCAAGATGGCGTTCCCGCCACAAGAAGCCGCCACGTGAAGCCCAGGAGTGAGTCAACCCCCCCCCCTCACTGTGGGAGGGCTAAAGACAAAAGGCGCCAAACTCTTTGTCCGCCCTGATTTTTCGAATCAACCATGGGGGCGGACCCCAAAGACTTTTCCCACGATTGGACTACAAAAGCCCAAAGGAAATGGGAGTGTCATAGACACACCGACAGAAAGAGAAGACTTCTTCACCAGCTCTACCAGGACGTCTTACCGGTTCTACGGGTGTGGTTCCCCTCCAAGAAGAATGGCCAGCATGAGACTCCAAGACCTGATGCGGGAGGTCGAGGCGGAGGCCAGAGCAGCCGTCAGCCAACCGGGTCCGGATCCTGCCCTTACTATAGATGGCAGCCCCGACTTCTGGCTAGAGGCTCTACAAGACCTCCGGGTGCGGTTACTAGAGACAGTGGAATGGACGATCCGTAGCTGGAGCGCGACCCTAGGCAGACGACTACACCATGCGATGCAGCAGAGCCGACCGGGTACAACTTCTCCAAGCCCAGACGACGTCACCAGCTTCTCGACCGCCTCACCGTCGCCTGCCACCTGTCCTGCTCCGTCACCTGAGCCAATATTCTGTGTCATTCCGGTGGAGGCCGCAACTCGACCCGTTCCAGCGACCAACATCGTAACCGATTCCGTTCTTGAGCCGGAGCTCATAACACGCTCCATTGAAGAACTCGATCTTTATCAGGTTCCCACCGAGGAACCCGCGACATGTTTCACCATTACAGAGACAGTCGCTTGTTTCGTCCCCATACCGGAGGCTTCCCTTGCCATTGCCGAGGCCTACCTGGTAACCGGGATTGAAACACCTTTACCTGCGGAAACAAATGAAGAAGCAGGCAGCCTGGAAGCCCTGCAGGACGTCCCTACGGAAGGATCCGCAGCACCACCGCCCTGTTGTACAACGGAACAAGCTTCAATATCTCTCATCATCGAGCAGCCTGATGTGGTCATCGAGGAAGAGGTCGGAGAGGATGACGACGAGACCCACAGCACCGCTGAGGATTTCGACACCGGGTTCGCTTGGGGAGACAACAAGGAACTTCCTTCCGGGCATACAGCTCGGGTACACTGGTCGGGTGCAACGCCGACACCTTCCCCTGTGCCGTTCCACCGGGTTCCGATACAGACAGCCCGCCAAGTTCAAGCTTCCCGCCAAACCACCAGCTCCGTTACTCATCTCTACACCCCGAGCCGTAACGACGGAGATGTACGCCAGAGACGACGAGAGGAGTGGCAAGCCCGAGAACGCGCCAACATGCAGGCCCGTGCCGAGGCTCGCCGCCAGCCGCCGCTGCCTGATGAACTCCGCCGTGAAGGTAGAATTCCACCTTTAATTTAAATACCGGGTGGGGGTTCGCTTGGGAGGTGGGTTTGAATGAGGAGGTGTTTGTGGGGCGCCGGGACGTTGAGTCAAACTTGCCAAGAGGACATCCCGATCGCGACCTATACCGGGGCGATATAATCACCTACGAGCGCTATGCTTGTGCAGATGGGTGGTTTGCTATCCGGGTGCGCCATCGTTCTCAGAGCCAGTGACTTTAAAACTTGAACTTCATCAGTGACTCTGTTCCCGTTAATCACTGACTGTGTGATCTCGCGGCTACAGCCTGGACTCTAGTTAAAGTACAGCCGACCGCCCGCCGGGTCCGCACAAAGTGATTACCTGTTTCTTTGCTTATATCACCAAAGCATACCTTTACCTGTTTTTCTATTTTAATAAAAGTGTGTCATATATGTGTATAAAAATGCAAAAACCTCTGTAATGTGAGTAGTTTTTCGCTTGGGGACAAGCTGATTTAACCAAGGGGGAGTGTGGCGCCCCGCAACGAGTGCGTCACAAGGGAGTATTGCAGCCGCAATATTCTCTGACAAAGCAGTGCAATAGTTAACTCTGAGATCCAACCCAACATACAACACCTAGAACAGAGGACCAATCATAGGTCCTAGGGGGTGGAGTGTTAGGGTAGTGTAAGAGAACACACAATAATCTAGATGTAGAAAGAAAAGAATCTAGAACCTGGAGAGAGCAGACTAGAACTTGGAGAGGAGCGGGGGCTCCGCACCTCGTGCGGGCCCCTGGGCCGTCACCGGTCGGGTGTCAGCACCTGAGGCCTTAACCACCGGGATTGGGCATTTCTACACGGGTTCCCAAAAGACTCCCGTGCCCACAACTCACAGCCGGTTCACTGGTACCGAAGCTGGCAGCAGTTCACCTCTGCCACGCGAACCAGCCCCGTGGAGGAGCAGCTTTATAGGAGCACCCCACCACCAGCCAGTTTCCAGTCGTCTAACCAGCGGTGTACCCACTGAGGGATCCAAGGCTCCCCAAAGCATCCAGAACGTACATCATGGGTAGGGCATTGAAGCAGCCTCCCCGTACCCGACCTGGTATTCCTGGGCGACGCTGGCACAACAATCAAGTTAGGTAGAATGGAGGAACACTGCGGATCTCTGAGGAGCACTATCACTGCTGAGTCCACCCGGTCTTCTACTCAACCACTGTAAGCCATGTACTGCCTGCTGGTGACAGTAAAGACCCGTTGCAGAGACTATCTGTGTCCGTGTCTCCTTATGAACTGTCCGTCATTAACTAAAGGTAACCGCAGCTGCCGCACAACATCTTGAGCAGCTCCAGCCCCGGGGATCACCGCTCAGCCTGTGGGGAGCGTAACATCTTGCTGCTGTCCATCACCCCGGAGGTTCCGCAGCGTCGGTAGCCCTTACCGAACTACTCATAGGTGGCGTCACGAAGAAAACAAATTAAATCCCCCTTTAATCTGTTCCCGTAAGACGTCCTTAAATTTTGATCTGCACTACACCGGGCCCACTACCGGCAGGCGCGGTCCACCCGTGACAAGGAAGGAGAAGAATCGCCTGTATCAACCGGAGTCCGCCGGCCGCGGTGAGTCACTGCCACCCCCATTCTTCCTCACATCCCCTCAGGTTCACTTTCCACATTTGACCCAGTCACAGAAGAAGAAGTCTCCAGGCTCCTATCTTCCTCTCGTCCCACCACATGCACTACCGACCCCATTCCCTCACACCTGCTCCAGTCCCTCTCTCCAGTCGTCACCACTCATCTAACCAAAATCTTCAATCTCTCCCTCTCTTCTGGCATTTTCCCCTCCTCCTTCAAACACTCGATCATTACTCCATTATTAAAGAAAACCACTCTCGACCCAACCTGCACAAATAACTACAGACCAGTCTCCAATCTCCCCTTCATCTCTAAACTCTTTGAGCGCCTGGTCTATTCCCGCCTCACCCGTTACCTCTCCGCTCACTCTCTTCTAGATCCATTACAGTCTGGTTTCCGCCCCCTTCACTCCACAGAAACTGCCCTCATCAAAGTGACCAATGACCTTCTGACAGCAAAACGTAATGGTGATCACTCTCTGCTTATTCTACTTGATCTCTCTGCAGCTTTTGACACTGTCGACCATCAGCTCCTACTCTCTATGCTGCACTCCATTGGCATAAAGGACACGGCTCTCTCCTGGCTCTCCTCCTATCTTTCTGACCGCTCTTTCAGTGTATCTTTTGCTGGCTCCACTTCCCCCCCTCTTCCCCTCACTATTGGGGTCCCTCAGGGTTCAGTCCTTGGCCCTCTCCTCTTCTCTCTCACACGGCCCCGATTGGACAGACCATCAGCAGATTTGGCTTCCAGTACCATCTTTATGCTGATGACACTCAACTATACACTTCAGCCCCTGACCTTACCCCTGCGGTAGTAAAGAACACCAATGACTGTCTAGCTGCAGTTTCCAATATCATGTCCACTCTCTATTTGAAACTAAACCTTTCCAAAACTGAACTTCTTCTGCTCCCCCCATCCACTAACCTCCCTAAATCGGACATCTCTCTCTCAGTGTGCGGCACCACGATAACGCCTAGATAGCAAGCTCGCTGTCTGGGTGTTATATTTGACACCGATCTCTCCTTCTCCTCCCACACGCAATCTCTCGTCCGCTCCTGTCGCTTACACCTGAAGAATATCTCTAGAGTCCGCCCCTTTCTCACCCTGGAAACAACAAAAACCCTCACCGTGGCCCTAATCCATTCCCGCCTTGACTATTGCAACTCTCTATTAAGCGGCCTCCCCCTCACCAGACTTTCTCCTCTCCAGTCCATCCTTAATGCAGCAGCCAGGATCACCCATCTGGCCAATCGTTACTCAGATGCCTCTGCTCTGTGCCAGTCATTGCACTGGCTGCCCGTATACTACAGGATCAAATTCAAATTGCTTGTTCTCACCCACAAAGCTCTTCACAGTGCAGCTCCCCCCTACCTCTCCTCCCTCATCTCTGTCTATCACCCCACCCGCTCTCTACGTTCCTCAAATGACCTTCAACTAACATCTGCACTAATCCGATCCTCCCACTCCCGGCTCCAAGACTTTTCCAGAGCTGCACCAAACCTCTGGAATGCTTTACCCAAAGAAATCAGGACTATCCACAACTTGCATGGCTTCAGACGATCCCTAAAGACGCATCTTTTTAAGGCGGCCTATCATACTCCCTAACATGTCCATTGTACTGTAGACAGTGAAGGGGCTATCCCTCTGGACATTACTCTTCTACAAACTCCACCAAACCATAAAGGTCTACACAGACTGTATAATGACCATCCATGTAAGCTTAGCCCTATACCCCATTTCCTCAAGATGCCTGGACCACCAGTGCAATAAGCCCCGGCACCTTGTACAACCCCTATCCCGTTGTAGATTGTAAGCTCTTTTGAGCAGGGTCACCTTCATTTCTTGCTTTATTTATTGTATTTTTTTTTTTTTTTTTTTTTTTTTTTCACATTGATTCTATGCCTATTGTTTTTGTATCCAATGATTGTACTTTATTTGTTCTCTATTGTAATTACTTACTGTATATTTTCTGTACGCTAACCCTACATTGTAAAGCGCTGCGGAATATGTTGGCGCTATATAAATAAAGCTTTATTATTATTATTATTATTATAATAAGGGTTTTAGCAGTGTTGCGGTCAAGGAAAGTGCGAATCCGGGAAATGTTTTTGAGCTGCAGTCGGCAGGGGGTGGCGAGGGCCTAGATGTGGGGCTTGAAGGAGAGGGAAGAGTCGAGGATAACCCCGAGGCACTTGGCATGTGGGACTAGGGAGAGTGAGCAGTCAATGACAAGAATGGATAGGTTGGGTAGTGAGGGGGAGCGGCTTGGGGGGGAAGACGATGAACTCAGTTTTGTCCATGTTCAGCTTAACGAGACGAGCAGAGAAGAAGGATGAGATGGCGGACTGGCAGTGTGGAAATTTGGAAAGTAGAGAGGTGATGTCGGGGCCGGAGAGGTAGATCTAGGTGTCGTCAGCGTAGAGGTGGTACTGAAGGCCATGGGACTCAATGAGTTGCCCAAGGCCGAGAGTGTAGATGGAGAAGAGTAGGGGTCCCAGAACTAAGCCTTGCGGGACACCGACAGATAGGGGGTAGTGTGAAGAGGAGGTGGTGTAGGAGTGGGTGACGCTGAAGGTCCGGTCCATTAGGTAAGAAGAGATCCAGGAGAGGGCTAGGTCAGTAATGCCAAGACATTCCAGGATCTGAAGTAGAAGGGAATGGTCAAGTGTTGAAGGTGGCAGACAGGACGAGGAGGAGGAGGACAGAGTGGTTTCGCTTGCTTTTGGCAGTCAGTAGGTCATGGGTGACTTTGATTAGGGCAGTTTCGGTGGAGTGGTGGAGTCGGAAACCGGATTGTAGGCGGTCGAAGAGGAGGAGGAGGAGAGGTGGGAGGACATTTCTGAATGGACATGCTGTTCAAGTAGTTTTGAGGCGAAAGGGAGAAGAGATATGCAGCGATAGTTAGACACAGATGATGGGTCGAGTGAGGGTAGGAGAGATCAAGGTGTGTTTGAAGGATGAGGGGAAGATCCCAGTAGTGAGTGATAAGTTGAAGAGATGGGTTAGGGCTGGGATGAAGACAGAGGTGAGGTTGGGAATGAGGTGGGATGGGAGTGGGTCGTGGGCGCTGGTGGTAAGGTGTGACTTTGATAGAAGGGAGGAGAGGTGATCTTCAGTTATGGGGGAGAAGCAGCTGATGAATTGAGGGGACAGTGGGTCAAAGCTGTCTCTGATTTTATTGATCTTCTGCTTGAAGAGGGAGGCAAAGTCTTCAGCAGAGATAAGGGAAGACAGAGGAGGAGCGGGCGGACGGAGTAAGGAATTGAAAGTTTTAACAAGCTGTTTGGGATTATGAGACAGTGAAGTTATTAGGGATGAGAAGGCTTGTTTGGCGGTTGAGAGTGCGGCCTTGAAGTCAGTGAGGGACTGTTTGAACAATGTGAAGTGCTCAGTGGAGTGAGATTTCTTCCATCTCCTCTCGGCAACCTCGGAAGCCCGTATCAGGTCTTTAGTGAGGGTGGTGTGCCAGGGTTGCCTGTTTGTACGAGAAGTGTTATATGTAAGGGGGGCGGCTAAGACAAGGGCCGTAGTTATAGGCTGGTGGCAGCGTCTGTGTTGCGTATGGAAGCTATGTTAGCGAGAGGGAGAAGGGATTTTGAGAATGAGTGTAGATCAATGTGTTTTAGGTTTCTACTAAGGTTGATAGAGTTTGCGGAGTGGAGGTAGTGTAGTAGGGGGAAAGAGGGAGGAGAAAGTCAGTAGATTGTGGCCAGACAGGGGGAGGGGTGAGTTTGAGAGGTTAGTGAGGGAGCAAAGGCGGGTGAAGATGAGGTCCAGCGCGTGGCCATCTTTGTGGGTGGCAGAGGAGGACCATTGGGGAGCCCAAAGGAGGTAGTCAGTTGGGTGGGAAGTGTTAATGGGGATATTGAAATCGCCCATAATGATAGTGGGGATGTCCACAGAAAGGAAGTGAAGTAGCCAGGTGGTGAAATGGTCCAGGAAGGAGGCGATGGATCCAGGGGGATGGTAGATGATGGCCAGCTGAAGGTTACAGGGAGAGAAGATGCGGACGGAGTGAGTTTCGAAAGATGGGAGAGTAGCGGAGGGTGGCAGTGGGATAGGGGTGAAGGAGCAGGTGTTGGATAGGAGTACGCCGACACCAGCACCATGTTTGTCAGAGGAGCATGGGGTGTGGGACAGAGTCCACCATAAGAGAGTGTAGCAGGGGAGGCCGTGTCAAAGGGGGTGACCAGGTCTCTGTGATGCCGAGGAATGAGAGTTTGTTAGAGATAAAGAGGTCGTGGATAAATGGGAGCTTCTTGCAGACGGAGCGGGCGTTCCAGAGTGCTCCAGGTAGAGGGACTGGGGGAGCAGGGGCTGGAGGAATGAATCTAAGGTTGTTGATATTACGAGGGTTAGTGATTGGTCGTGGGAGTTGGGTGGAAGTGACTGTGGGGATGCGGTAGGGGGCCAGGATTAGGGGAAATGTCACCAGCAAGTAGGAGGAGCAAGGAGAGGGTTAGGAGGTGGGAGCAGGAGAGTATATGTGGCGGGCGTGCTTGTCTGGAGACAGAGGATTCAAAGTGAAGGAACAGTTCGGAGGAGTGGGTGAGGGTTATATTTAGTTTGTTAATATTTCTTTGTTTTTATAACTTATATATGTATTTTTTCCTTTTCCTCTTGTGATTGAGACGTTGGTTATTATTTCTTTTGCATCTTGTACTTTCACCCAGAATTTTCTGTCACTTTCTGCAGGGACCATTCGAGGACACTTCCCACATGATGTGGTGAGGATTGATGTGGTGAGTAAACACCGGTGTCTGTTTCCAATGAGGTTTGCGCCCCTACCCTCGCACCCCTACCCTCGCACCCCTACCCTCGCACCCCTACCCTCTCCCCATTCATTCCTTTTAATCCATTTTTAATCTCATCATTTCATACACATGTATATGAAAAACAATCGTCCTCCGGCGGAAGCCTCTGACCTGGGATGATCAAAGCCGCATACCATGGCACGGCCACCCCAAATTCCCAGACAAGCGATGGGTTTGGCACGGGCCCTGAGTGCGGGATACACATGGAACAATGGAAGGCTGCAATTACCAGGAGTGGATGTAAAGAGGGAAAAAAGACAATTTGTCCAAACCACCAAGTGTTGATTTCAGGACCCCCTGCCCCCCTCCTCCTCTGCCCCCCTCCTCCTCTGCCCCCCTCCTGCATTCTGCCCTCATCTTGTTTTCTATAACACATATGTCCAGGGCACTGCAGACTGTTATAGATGCAGATGAGCTTTAATCAGGGGTATTTATGATCCAGGGTGGGCTGAGCACATGCAGCCATGTACTCTTGTGTCCCCCCTCTACCGCTCTCCTCACATACCCTCCTGTGTCACTGAAAGCATCTACAGCTTGTCCTTAAAGGATCCTATCTATTCTTTAGTTCATGGCATTCACAGGGATGCCCCGGCCTCCTGATAATCACACTGTTTATGTTACAATCTTATCAATAACATTTGTGGGCATTTCCCTACCCTGTATTGTTTGCAGAATCACAACGCCACCACTAGAGGGAGCTCACTACATACAGCTTTATACAGTCACCACTAGAGGGAGCTCACTGCATTCAGCTTTATACAGTCACCACTAACGGGAGATCACTACATACAGATTTATACAGTCACCACTAGAGGGAGCTCACTACATACAGATTTATACTGTTACCACTAGAGGGAGCTCACTACATACAGATTTATACAGTCACCACTAGAGGGTGCTCACTACATACAGATTTATAGTCACCACTAGAGGGAGCTCACTGCATACAGCTTTATACAGTCAACACTAGAGGGAGCTCACTACATACAGATTTATACAGTCACCACTAGAGGGAGCTCACTGCATACAGCTTTATACAGTCACCACTAGAGGGAGCTCACTACATACAGATTTATACAGTCACCACTAGAGGGAGCTCACTACATACAGATTTATACAGTCACCACTAGAGGGAGCTCACTACATACAGATTTATACAGCCACCACTAGAGAGAGCTCACTACATACAGATTTATACAGTCACCACTAGAGGGAGCTCACTACATACAGATTTATACAGTCACCACTAGAGGGAGCTCACTACATACAGATTTATACAGCCACCACTAGAGAGAGCTCACAGCATACAGATTTATTCAGTCACCACTAGAGGGAGCTCACTGCATACATATTTATAGTCACCACTAGAGGGAGCTCACTGCATACAGCTTTATACAGTCACCACTAGAGGGAGCTCACTATATACAGATTTATACAGTCACCACTAGAGGGAGCTCACTACATACAGATTTATATAGTCACCACTAGAAGGAGCTCACTACATATAGATTTATACAGTCACCACTAGAGGGAGCTCACAACATGCAGATTTATACAGCCACCACTAGAGGGAGCTCACTGCATACAGCTTTATTCAGTCACCACTAGAGGGAGCTCACTACATACAGATTTATATAGTCACCACTAGAGGGAGCTCACTACATATGGATTTATATTGTCACCACTAGAGGGAGCTCACTACATATAGATTTATACAGTCACCACTAGAGGGAGCTCACAACATGCAGATTTATTCAGCCACCACTAGAGGGAGCTCACTGCATACAGCTTTATTCAGTCACCACTAGAGGGAGCTCACTACATACAGATTTATATAGTCACCACTAGAGGGAGCTCACTACATATGGATTTATATTGTCACCACTAGAGGGAGCTCACTGCATACAGATTTATACAGTCACCACTAGAGGGAGCTCACTACATACAGATTTATATAGCCACCACTAGAGAGAGCTCACTGCATACAGATTTATAGTCACCACTAGAGGGAGCTCACTGCATACAGCTTTATACAGTCACCACTAGAGGGAGCTCACTCTATACAGATTTATACAATCACCACTAGAGGGAGCTCACTACATACAGATTTATATAGTCACCACTAGAAGGAGCTCACTACATATAGATTTATATAGTCACCACTAGAGGGAGCTCACAACATACAGATTTATACAGTCACCACTAGAGGGAGCTCACTACATACAGCTTTATACAGTCACCACTAGAGGGTGCTCACTACATACAGATTTATAGTCACCACTAGAGAGAGCTCACCACATGTAGATTTATATAGTCACCACTAGAGGGAGCTCACTACATACAGATTTATAGTCACCACTAGAGGGAGCTCACTACATACAGATTTATACAGTCACCACTAAAGGGAGCTCACTACATACAGATTTACACAGACACCACTAGGGGGAATAATTACATACATATTTATACAACCACCACTAGAGGAAGCTCAATACTTTCAGATTTATACAGCCACCACTAGAGGGAGCTCACTACATACAGATTTACACAGCCACCACTAGAGGGAGCTCACTACATACAGATGTATACAGTCACCACTAGAGGGAGCTCACTACATACAGATTTATACAGCCACCACTAGAGAGAGCTCACTACATACAGATTTATACAGTCACCACTAGAGGGAGCTCACTACATACAGATTTATACAGTCACCACTAGAGGGAGCTCACTACATACAGATTTATACAGTCACCACTAGAGGGAGCTCACTACATACAGATTTATACAGTCACCACTAGAGGGAGCTCACTACATACAGATTTATACAGCCACCACTAGAGGGAGCTCACTACATACAGATTTACACAGCCACCACTAGAGGGAGCTCACTACATACTACATTTATAAAGCCATCAGTTGTAAGATTTTATTAAATACAGATTCAACCTCTGAGGGATCCTCAACTGTGTCCAGATTTACAGTTTTAAGTGGCTAAATCTGTGAGGAGAGATCTCCCCCTTGTGGTGGCAATAGAAAGCTACACACTGAAACTGAGTGGTAAAGATTATAATTTTGGAGAATTTGAGTTTTGACACCTATTAGGATTAACCCATTCATGACATCCGCTGTGCATTTACAGTGCAGGTTGGACGTGGGTGTATGGAGCGGACTCAGAGGGTGCGCCCGCCCCATGATCAGCAGGTAATAGCTGTGATTTGCCGCTAACAATCACAAGTTAAGTTCCACTGTCAAACTTTGATATTGGCTTTCAGCACACGCCGGCGTCGGGGGAGCACCACTCTAGGCTCCCGGTGGAGCACCCTTGACGTGACTGCGGATTGCAGATGGGTCATTATGACAGCGGGGGTCTGGTGAAAACCTCCACACTTGTTATTATAGCGCTCGTGGCTTCAAGGAGATAGTCATTTCTTCTATATACAGCAATGAAGTGACACAAGAGATCAGATGACCACAGCTTATATTGCTCTGAGCGGACTATTCAAAATAGTAAAAAGTTAACAAAAAAGGTTTTAAAAGAAATCACAAATTCATATGGCCCCCCTTTTTGCCCCATTAAACATAATGATAATGAAAATGTTGAAAAAACACATACAGTGGTGGCCAAAAGTATTGACCCCCCTGCAATTCTGTCAGATAATCCTCAATTTCCTCCTGAAAATGATTGCAATCACAAATTCTTTGCTATTATTATCTTCATTTAATTTGTCTTCAATGAAAAAACACAAAAGAGAATGAAGCAAAAGGCAAAACATTGATCATTTCACACAAAACTCCAAAAATGGGCCGGACAAAAGTATTGGCACCCTCAGCCTAATACTTGGTTGCACAACCTTTAGCCAAAATAACTGCGATCAGCCGCTTCCGGTAACCATCAATGAGTTTCTTACAATGCTCTGCTGGAATTTTAGACCATTCTTCTTTGGCAAACTGCTCCAGGTCCCTGATATGTGAAGGGTGCCTTCTCCAAACTGCCATTGTTACATCTCTCCACAGGTGTCTATGGGATTCAGGTCTGGACTCATTGCTGCCACCTTACAAGTCTCCAGTGCTTTCTCTCACACCATTTTCTAGTGCTTTTTGAAGTGTGTTTTGGGTCATTGTCCTGCTGGAAGACCCATGACCTCTGAGGGAGACCCAGCTTTCTCACACTGGGCCCTACATTATGCTGCACAATGTGTTGGTAGCCTTCAGACTTCATAATGCCATGCACACGGTCAAGCAGTCCAGTGCCAGAGGCAGCAAAGCAACCCCAAAACATCAGGGAGCCTCCGCCATGTCTGACTGTAGGGAGCGTGTTCTTTTCTTTGAATGCCTCTTGTTCTCTCCTGTAAACTCTATGTTGATGCCTTTGCCCATAAATCTCTACTTCTGTCTCATCTGACCACAGAACATTCTTCCAAAACGTTGTAGGCTTTCTCAGGTAAGTTTTGGCAAACTCCAGCCTGGCTTTTTTATGTCTCGGGGTAAGAAGTTGGGTCTTCCTGGGTCTCCTACCATACAGTCCCTTTTCATTCAGACGCCGACGGATAGTACGGGTTGACACTGTTGTACCCTCGGACTGCAGGGCGGCTTGAACTTGTTTGGATGTTAGTCGAGGTTCTTTATCCACCATCCGCACAATCTTGCGTTGAAATCTCTCGTCAATTTTTCTTTTCCGTCCACATCTAGGGAGGTTAGCCACAGTGCCATGGGCTTTACACTTCTTGATGACACTGTGCACGGTAGACACAGGGACATTCAGGTCTTTGGAGATGGACTTGTAGCCTTGAGATTGCTCATGCTTCCTCACTATTTGGTTTCTCCAGTCCTCAGACAGTTCTTTGGTCTTCTTTCTTTTCTCCATGCTCAATGTGGTTCACACAAGGACACAGGACAGAGGCTGAGTCAACTTTAATCCATGTCAACTGGCTGCAAGTGTGATTTAGTTATTGCCAACCCTGTTAGGTGCCACAGGTAAGTTACAGGTGCTGTTAATTACACAAATTACAGAAGCATCACATGATTTTTGTAACAGATCCAACACTTTTGTCCACCCCCTTTTTTATGTTTGGTGGAATTAGATCCAATTTGGCTTTAGGACAATTCTTTTTGTGTTTTTTTCATTGAAGACAAATAAATGAAGATAATAATACAAAGAATTTGTGATTGCAATAAATTTTCTACAGATTGCAGGGGTGTCAATACTTTTGGCCAGTGTATGCCGTATCAAAAAAGTCCAATCAAAATATAAAAATAATTAACGAAAGACATGAAAATTCAAATGAAATCATATCACGCGACTCTGAACTGTAGGGAAACTACAACTCCCAGCAGATGATTACGCCATTGTTATCCCGATCCGTCGTGCCGTTATCCCATGAATGGACGACTGTTCTGGATTCAGATCTGTTACTAAAGAACAAAGTTATTAATGGAACATGTGGAAAAATAAAACCAAAGTGGCTGGTGTTCGGCAGCGAGTGCGGCTCCTGCGCTCAGGTCCCCCGTAAACTCCGAGGTGTCGGGACCTACCAGCTCCCAGCAATAATCCGCCACATACGGCTCTTTGTGTTATTTTATGGGCACAACCTGACTTGTATTAATAAACATGAAACCCATAAAAACCGCGACAAACAAACTCCTCAGAATGAAGTGGATGATGGGGGTCGTGGTGCGGGGCGTCAGGCTCGGCATCTCCACAGAGGACTTAAAATGACTGTTCTCTCCGGTGAGACGGCAACCAAGCATGACCACCATGGCGGTGCCGAGCAGGGGGCGCTCTCTAGCTCCAGAGTGCTGTCACTATAGAAAGAGTCACTTTGACTTTTAGGAACAGAAACCTCGATGGGATCCGTAGTGGACGTTGTGATTTTGACCATTTTGGTGGTCAGAGTCCGAGCAGCAGATTCCCATTCACCCTTCTGTCTTGTTATGTAAATTGGATTGTGGCATTAAGACGTCATTTTCCGTTTTTCCCATAAACCCCGGGATGGTTTTGTGTTTCGGGGTCTCCAGATCACTGATTCGGATCTCAGACCCCCGGGATAATTTGTTTGCCAGCGTAGACTGTAATGACCGGACACCGGTGGATGTGAGTGTGAGATACCGTGCTGCTATGAACCTAATCCGACCACAATATGAAAATCGGATCAGCTTCTCCTTTTATCATTTGTAACAGATAACAGAATTTCACTCCCCAACAAGATTCTGGAACAGAACAGCCACGAACCCCAAAATACAAATGATGCAGCCTGAGAGATCCCGGTGTCAGCTTCACAGAGAGGAGCAGGACACACCCAGGCTACGCCACACCCTTATTCCCTGATACAGGACTACCCCCGCTCAAGTCCTTCTCCGATACAGGTCTACCCGGGTTCTACCCACCCCTTCCTTCTCTGATACAGGGCCTACCCCGGGTTCTACCCCACTCCCTTCCTTCTCCGATACAGGCTACCCGGGGTCTACTCCACTCCCTCTCTCTGATACAGGGCTACCCGGGTTCTACCCCACTCCCTTCCTTCTCCGATACAAGGCAACACGGGTTCTACCCCACTCCCTTCTCTATACAGGGCTACCCGGGTTCTACCCCACTCCCTTCCTTCTTCGATACAAGGCTACCCGGTTCTACCCCACTCCCCTCTTCTCTGATACAGGGCTACCCGGGTTCTACCCCACTCCCTTCCTTCTCGATACAGGCTACCGGGGTTCTACCCAACTCCCTTCCTTCTCTGATACAGGGCTACCAGGTTCTACCCCACTCCCTTCCTTCTCCGATACAAGGCTACCTGGGTTCTACCCCACTCCTCCCTTCTCTGATACAGGGCTACCGGGTTCTACCCCACTCCCTCCCTTCTCCGATACAGGGCTATCTGGGATTCTACCCCACTCCCTCCCTTCTCTGATACAGGGCTACCGGGATTCTACCCCACTCCCTCCCTTCTCGATACAGGGCTAACCTGGGTTCTACCCCACTCCCTCCCTTCTCCGATACAGGGCTACCGGGATTCTACCCCACTCCCTCCCTTCTCTGATACAGGGCTACCTGGATTCTACCCCACTCCCTCCCTTCTCTGATACAGGGCTATCCTGGGTTCTACCCCACTCCCTTCCTTCTCTGATACAGGGCTACCTGGGATTCTACCCCACTCCCTCCCTTCTCCGATACAGGGCTATCCGGGATTCTACCCCACTCCCTCCCTTCTCCGATACAGGGCTACCGGGATTCTACCCCACTCCCTCCCTTCTCCGATACAGGCTACCGGGATTCTACCCACTCCCTCCTTCTCGATACAGGCTATCGGGATTCTACCCCACTCCCTCCCTTCTCCGATACAGGGCTACTGGTTTACCACTCCTCCTTCTCGATACAGGGATCTGGATTCTACCCCACTCCCTCCTTCTCTGATAAAGGGCTACCTGGGATTCTCACCTCCTACACTCCCTCCCTCTCCCTCTGATACAGGGCTACCTGGGATTCTACCCCACTCCCTCCCTTCTTGATACAGGGCTACCTGGGATTCTACCATGACCGTGACATGTGGTTCTCTTAGGAATACAATCTTTTAATAGGAAAAATAAGCCGGGCACCACTACAGACGTGAAGAACCTTTGTATGCACCGATAGGTCTGGCACTGTGCGAGTGCACTAGGTGTGCTCACTTCAGAAGTCCATTATAACAAATCCATCAAAGAAGGAAAAATAAGGGTATTCCCCCATAGACTGTGCAAACAATCACCTTTATTCTGGATCCATTACACAGGTGGCAGTGAGGGGAGTGGAGAAGGGTGGATGTGGCGCCCCACTGGTCGGAGCGCCACAGAGGGGTACTGCACCCAGACCAGCCTGTGTAGTATCCCTGTAACCAGGGATTGGGATGTTAATCTGGGGCCCTCACCACACGCATTCACACACCTAGAGCCAGGAGATCAATTGATTAATCCATTACTAGGGAACCGTTCCCGGTGGGCAGAGTCTTAGGTGGGTAGTGAAGAGCGGGAAAGAGTTAGAGGAGAACGTCTGTGGAGAGAGAAGAAGAGGACGTGCGAGTGACACAGAGGAGGGCACCTAAAGGAAGGTGACCCAGACAGAAGGGGGATCCTCGCGTGTCAGTTAATACCCCAATCTGGTCCGGTGGCACACCCTGCCTGGAGGAACCCAGTCCAACAACGGAGGACCATCTCCGAGAGCCATGCAGAAGTTCAGCCCTGAGCCGCCAAACCGGAGGGACAAGAGCTCCTCAGAGAGTCGCTACCAAGCCCTGGCATATTTCCCACAAATGGCCCCATATAGGATTATGAGCACCTTAGTAAAAGAATACCTCTACTGAGATCTGTGGGACCGGCGAAGGGCTCTGTGCAGGACCGCTCTAGGAAGGAAAGGAGAAACAACGCAGTGTGACGACAGAGGGAGAAACCGGCAAGAACATCACTGAGGGCCTCAAAGAGACATTCCATCCCCTGGTGACTACTGAGGCCAGCTACCTGTGACTGTGTACCATTGAGAACTGCCTGAAAGTTACCAGTAGACCCGTGCAGAGCCGAAGCAGTGTGTGGTGTCTTATTTCATCGTGGACAGTCACATTCCAGTCTCCTCAGGCAGACTGCATCCAGCCTCCAGCTGCGGATCCGCCTTCCTGTGTGAGTTCTCCATTTTCATCATTGCCCCGGGATCCTGTTCCACCTGCGGGGAGCATTACCATCCAGCTGCCTACCACCATCCCTGGAGGTCTGAAAGCAGTGCTGGTAACACTACCAGTTACCGTAGGTGGCATCACGAACATTTTATTCTTTTATTTTATTTTACACATTTTTCAGCAACCACCAGGGCCACGGCCCCGGGCACCAGCCACCAGTGACAGCACCCTTAATCAACGCCCAGGATCCGAGTACCACACGGCCTTGGGGTGGGACATAGACAACGGCCCGTTTTGTGCCTGTCTGACACTTCAACGGGTCCTTACTCAGATTTACAATCTTACACTCACTTCCCGCCTTATATATATATATATATAAAAAAGAGAAAAACAGCACCAAAAATGTTGTGGACTTTTTATTGTCCAAATACTGCCCAGTGGCGTGGCAATGTTTCGGATGTGTAATCGAGAAAGGATTACACATCCGAAACGTTGCCACACCACTGGGCAGTATTTGGACAATAAAAACTCCACAACAATTTTGGTGCTGTTTTTCTCTTTTTCCATTTATTACTGGACACTTGGCTGGTGTTTGGAAAGTGTGCACCTTCAAAAGGTAAATGTTTTTTGTGCTGTTCCTATTCCTCCTCTTAGTGAGCCGCTCACAACAGACGCCCTGACTGCATAACTGCAAACAGTAAAAATGAATGTGCTACTTTGACTTCTGGCCTCTAGATTTAGAGTCAGCTTTCTTACTTCACCCAGTCCTCTGATACTTCCAGGTACATGTGAGGATCAGTCTCAATGCAGTAGTGATCCACTATAGCAATCACGTTCACCAGGAGTTCACACAGTCACTCTATTAGTCCATCTATAGTCTTTGCAAAAGGTATATCCTTGGAGATGTTGCAAATTCCTATCTAAATTTCCCTACCTGACTAAACAGTCGGTGACCGGTCACACATCCAGGTTTCCTCTTAGCTTCTGTGTCTCTCAGGCAGGCCTGGTTTACTTCCCTCCCCGTCTTCCCTCTGCTCTCTGCTTCTGCAGCTGCATTGTGTCTCTTTTTACTGTCTCCACTTCCTGTCTCTATAAACAACTTCTGGTCTTTCTTCAGTTTGGCATATCTTGTTGTATGGTGACCTCTAGTGGCCAAACTACGACATTGCAGTGGATTTTTATGAAATCAGTAAGAATTTCAAATATCAACATACTAGAAGACCAATTAAAAGAAAACGTTCCACATTATTATGTAGCCACAGGTTTCAAGCAATATGGGAAAGAAAAAGGATCTTCACTCCCAAAAAGTGACAAAACCTACAATAGAAAGAAAAATTTGCATATACATTGCTGTAAATAATAAGTGAAAAGCAATAGTGCACATAAATCATATAAGGGACTTAGTAAACATTGTTTTTGATCAAAAGAGCATAAAGTCCATCCCACTGCAACAAGGTGTACCCAAATCAGGACAGCTGTACACTCTCTTACCAGGTGTCAGAACAGACCCTAATACGAAAAAGGGTGGAGAGTGATAGCAAGGCCGGACAACATTAGTTATTTCACAAAGACTTCAGCGTGATTATCATATTATTAAGACATGTGGATGATACACTGCATAGGTTTGTGCAGATAAAAGCAGAATGAGGAAGGTGCAGATATACAGCACAGATGGGTTTGTGCAGATAAAAGCAGAATCAGGAAGGTTTCTACCAGACATATGTGAGAGCAGTTGCTAAAATCTCATTACAAAGCAGCAAACGGCCATTTGAGGCTGCTAGAGCCACTAGAACAGGGGTGGGGGAACTTCAGGGCTCGAGGGCCACCAACAGTGCAGGGTTTCAGGGTTTCCTTAGCATTGTACAGGATATAATTTGATCACCTGCATTGATAAGGACTCCTAGCCCTCTGCGATACTAAGGAAATTGTGAAAACCTGCATTGTTGGCAGCCCTCGAGTCCTACAGTTCACCACCCCTGCCTTTGAGTCCACAAATCTCAAGATGTAGGATCCTCCTGACTTGCAGTTCCACATACTATTCAGCCGTCCCTACCTGAGCTTGCAAACAGAAACGGCTGCATTGGTCCTGACAGACATGAAGACTCATGATAAAACAGTGATGGAAAACCCTGGAGTGTCCACACGGGTAAAGAGAGGTGGATGATTGGTGGAGGGCCACCACGTGCCAACAAGGCTACTAAGTCATCAATATGGTGGCAGAATCATAGAGAGAGACCTGGTAGTCTCTTGAGTGTGCCTGATGGTGTGACAATGACCTTGGCAAGATATAAAGAGTTTCTGATTGACCCCATTCTTCCATGGTCCAAAAAGAAGAATGGCACCATCCATAGTGTGGCGCACTGCTCACGCAGGTAGCCACAGACTTACCTAATGCACAGCTGGGTTTCCACAGCAGATATCTACTACATGCAACACCTTCCACCCCGGCACAGTAGGGGGAGCTAGACTCACTGACTTTAGGTGAGGTCCCCTATAAATACTGCTGCTGGGGGAGGAGTTAGTGAGAGTGTGCAGATGCTAGGAGAGCTGCGAACACGTCCTGGTGATCGGTGCCGCGGTTAGGCCCGAACCAGTGACCCGGAGTGGCCCCTCTGCCATCCAGCCAAGCCTAGGAGTGGGGACAGAAGGCACGGAGCAGAGCCAAGGGAGTGAGGAACCGGCGGAGTTTCACCTAGAGACGTACTGGACTTCGGGATCCGCACCTGCAGGAACACTTCAAGACTGCAGAAAACCCCGACACACCGTGGAGACTTCAGTCACTCGGTCCCCCTGTGTACCCAGCAAGAGGGAGACACACCGTAGTGTGGGAACACACAGCAGTGATCAGAGAGAGTAACACGTGGACCGCGCAGGAGGAGAGAGAGGACCAGAGAAAGTGAGGAGGCCGGTCTGGTTGCAAGCAGACAGGGCTTCAAGAACCGTAGGGAAACAGAGGAGGCCTTATACCCACTTGCTGTGGAGACTCACTGTGCACCTGGTCACCCGACAGTGCTCTGGACATCTTTACCTGTGAATACCATCAGTAAAAGGTAAAAGAGACTTTCTACAGTGTGTGTGCGTCAGTAGCGTAGCTAGCGGGTGGCAGGGGGGGGCGAGCGCCCCAGGCCCCCCAGCATGAGGGGCCCATTGCCCGCCCCCTGGAGGGCCCCGTGCTGGCAGACGCACGGCCGGCTGCGGTGAGCGTTGTGCACCCCACCCGGTCCCCAGATTTCTCTGCCAGCACCAACCCCCCCCACCCCCCCGGACCTCACATGGGCCCGTAGCAGTCTAGCTAAGCCACTGGTGTGCGTCATTCCTCTCCGCTCCCGGTGCCTCTTATAGACTGCTCCATCACTCCCTATACCGACTTATAGTTCCATTCCAAGCTTCCCTTTACATTACACTGCCCTGGAGGGCCAGCTCCACATGTAGGGAGCTTTGCCATCTCAGCTTTATGCTGTTCATTGATTGACATGATTGCCAGTGCTGATAGTACAATGGGTTTGTCATATGATCTGTCACATTTTTATGCTATTTCATGTGAGTTCGATCCACACCAGTTCTGTGGATATCTTTATCACTCTTTTTAATTTTTCATTCCTTTTTTTAGATTTTTTGGTCACTATTATCACAAATATAACATAGCTTTGATTATTTTATTAATTGTTATACATATACATAGATATGCACAATGTTTGCACACTGATGACTCGCTCTCTTCACGTCACATTGTCCCTCCCTGTTCAGTGACGTCACAATGAATCATCAACAATTGTTTTGGCCAGGGGCGTATCTAGGGGGGTGCAGCCGGATTCTTTGCCCTGGGCGCAACTCAGCGGGGGGCCCGGCGGCACCACCTTCCCCCCGCACCTCAACTAAGGCTGTAGGGGCGGTGGGGCTGTAAGCTGATAGCGCACACCCCCCCCTGGTCATCACCTACTCTGGGGGGGCGCCAAAATGGGACCTTGCCCCGGGCGCCATGAAACCTAGTTACACCACTGGTTTTGGCGCCTTCTCAAGTGTATAAACTCATCCTGTATGTAATACTTTGTAATGTCCCTGAGGAAGGAGCTGGGAGATAGCTCCGAAACGCGTCGGATTAAAGAACCACTTCAACTAGACGATCCATTGTCCTGGTCTTTCTTTGGTAGCAGCGCGGATCGTACGACACTTCATCCTGATGTAGCGACCGGTGGTAAGGCCGCGGGTGTGTGTGTATGATCTTTCTCAACAGAATCCCCATACTCAGGTTTAACTGATAATAACGTTTCTTTACTGTAAAACATATTTATATCACAGTCAACTGAACTATATGCGCACTTGTATATATATTAGAGTCTCTGGATCTTCACTTCTTCCGGGTACGCAGCAAGAAAAAAAACACAACAATGAAGGTATCTTTCCCTAACTTTCCCTAAAATCACGTACCAGTCTATCACCGAAGAAGGTGTCGCTCCCACGTAGCAGGCCTGGGGATCTCCTCACTCTTCTTCTTTGGTCTCCTTCTGCAGGTAACAGTCTGTCTCTCCCAGTCTCAGGGCACATAGAGCAACAGCAGAAGGGAGATCACAGCAGCACAAATGGCTCCCTTATGTCGGTCACGGCCCCTGCACAAGCACTCTGGGTGCTCAGCGGGCAAGGTTTTGCAGACCGGCCAGAGTCACAGCACCAAAGTCCAGTGGCCCAGGATCAGTCACAGGGGCTTCTGCGGGGTGCTTTTTCCGGCAAGGTGTTGCAAAGTAGTCCACTTTAAACAGACATCCACAGGGAGATCTTCTCTTGTTCAACTCTGTGTCTGTCCTAAGCTCTTTCACTTTGTCTTCCTGGGTAAACAAAACAGATGGCTGGGAGTTTCCCAGCTCTGTGATTGTACAGTCCACTGATGCCCCCTGGTGGACAAGTGCGGGACTGTGCACAGTTCATTTCCATATCCATTTCTATGATACAGTCTGAATTGCACACCTCATTACACTTATATGCTGTGGTGCTGAGAGTGGCCCTGCTCTTATCGCTATTAATACTGACATCTCTTGCTGCAAGGAAAACCTCCGAGTCATTGACTGATATGAGCCTATAAGGAAAAAAGGTCATGGTGCAGCCACCAGCCTCTCCAATTTCAACCCTATTAAGAACCTTTGGAGTCTCCTCCAGCAAAAGATCTACGAGGTGGGATGAAGCTCACATCAAAACAGCAGCTCTGGGAGGAGATAATGCCAATCTGAAGAGGAATTTAAGCAGGAACTCTACAAAAACTCACGAGTTCACTAGATGCAAGAATTGTGAAGAGGCCATCGATGAAGCGTCCTGTGTTACATGTAACGTGGTCTATTAAGATGTTGTTTGTTAAACTGTAAATGTTATTTCATTGAAAAAAAAATCCTGCACTGGTTGTTAATGATGGGTCACATAGCTGCTAAGATAATGCTTTTTTTTTTTGCACCATATGGCTTATTTTCTCACATTTGTCTGTGCTCTTTCAAAAACTGCATTTATGGCTGTGTGGGCATGGCCAGCAGCTGATAGGGAGCAGTGCAATGTGACAGCATAGAAGGGGTTAACAGAAATCCTGACTAAGCTGTGTGGAGCCAGATGACAGATCAGAAGCTTGTGCCAAGGAAAGAGGAGTTTGCACTGATCCTGACATTGCTCAGCTCTGTGCTGTAGCCTGAGATAATTATTATTATTTATTCTTATTTATTTATATAGCACCATTAATTACATGAGAAGGGGTTACATACAAAATTATAGATATGGTTTACAGTAAACAAGTTAACAATGACAGATTGGTACAGAGGGGAGAGCACCCTGCCCTTGCGGGCTTACATTCTACAAGGCAATGGGGAGGAGACAGTAGGTCAGGGGTGCAGCAGATCTGGTGATGGACAGGTGGTAGCTCCGGTGGCGGTGGGGCGGCAGCTCCGATGGCGGTGGGGCGGCAGCTCCGATGGCGGTGGGGCAGCAGCTTCGGTGGCAGTTGGGTAGCAGCTCTGGAGGCGGTGGGGCGGCGGCTCGGTCATTGCAGGCTGTAGCTTTCCTGAAGAGATGGGTTTTCAGGTTCTGTCTGAAGGATCCGAGCGTGGTGGATAATCTGACGTGTCGGGGCGCAGAATTCCAGAGGATGGGGGATGATCAGGAGAAATCTTGGAGGCGATTGTGTGAGGAACGGATAAGTGTGGAGGAGAAGAGGAGGATCTTGGGAGGATCGAAGATTACGTGAGGGGAGATATTGGGAGATTAGTTCAGAGATATGTGGGGGTACAGGTTATGGACGGCTTTATAGATTAGTGTGAGTAGTTTAAACTGGATTTGTTGGGGAATTGGGAGCCGGTGGAGGGATTTGAAGAGGGGAGAAAGAGGGGAGTAACGAGGAGAGAGGTGGATTAATTGGGCAGCAGAGTTGAGAACAGATTAGAGTGTTGTGAGAGTGTTAGCAGGGAGACCACAGAGGAAGAGGTTGCAGTAGCCAACGTGGGAGATGATGAGAGCGTGTGCAAGAATTTGAATATATTGAGGTCTTAGGAAGGGACGGATTCTGGAAATATTCTTGAGCTGGAGGCGACAGGAGGTGGTGAGAGTTTGGATGTGTGGTCTGAAGGACAAGGCAGAGTCGAGAGTTACTCCAAGATAGCGAATTTCAGGTGTGGGAGAGAGCGTAATGCCATTTACCATAATACATCTATTAGCTGGTGAAGATGAAAGATGGGATGGAGGAAAGATAATGAGTTTGGTTTTGTCTACGTTGAGTTTTAGGAAGAGGGATATGGCTGACAGACACTCCGGGATTGTGGACAGCAAAGAGGTGACATCTGGGCCAGAGAGGTAGGATGGAGAATTGTCTGTTAGCTTTTACTGTAAGTCGTTAGTAATTTTGGTCAGGGCAGTTTCGGTGGAGGGGCGAGGGCGGAGGCCAGATTGGAGGTTGTCCAAGAGAGAGTTAGATGAGAGGTGGGAGGAAATTTGGGCATGAACGTGTTGTTCAAGGAGTTTGGAAGCAAACGGTAGCAGCGATATGGGGCGGTAGCTCGTCCTAGCAGTTGGGTCAAGGTTTGTCTTTATTAGGATGGGTGTGATGGTGGCATGTTGGAAAGCCGAAGGGAAGGACCCAGAAGATAGTGATAGATTGAAGAGGTGGGTTATGGCTGGGATGAGTGTGTTAGTGAGGTTGGGGTGGAGGTGGGAAGGAATGGGAGAGCACAGGTGGTGAGGTGTGATTTGGATAGGAGACAAGTAAGTTCTCCTTCAGTGATGTTGGAGAGGGAGGTTATGAGGGAAGGGCAGAGGTCTGGTATATGGAGTGGTTGGGGTGGTGGAATAATAAAGGTTTGCCTTGTTTGGTGGATCTTATTTTTGAAGTATGTGGCGAAGTCATCAGCAGAGATGAGGGAGGTCGGAGAGGGCAGCGGTGGGCGGAGGAGAGAGTTAAAAGTGCTGAACAGTTGTTTGGGGTTGTACGATGATGAAGATACAAGGTTTGTGAAGTCGGTCTGCTTAGCAGAGGTGAGGGCTGATTTGAAGGCGAGTGTAGCTTGTTTGAATACAGTGAAGTCATCTGGCAGGTGTGTTTTCTTCCAGAGCTGCTCCGCAGCCCTGGACACTTGTCGAAGTTTGTTGGTGTGATTGGTGTGACAGGGTTGCCTATTGATTCATCGCACCTTGTGATGAACGAGAGGGGCGACTGAGTCTATGGCTGATGTGAGGGTGGTGTTATAAAAAGTGGTGGCACTGTCCATATCGTGTAGTAAAGATATAGAGGACAGAGATAGAAGAGAGTCTGAGGATCTGTGAATGTCTAGCTGTGCAAGGTTTCTGCAAGGATGAGCTAGTGGCAGGATATGGGGGACCGGTGATGAGGACAAGGCTTAGAAGGTGAGTAGATCGTGGTCAGATAGGGGGAAGGAGGAGGTTGTGAAATTAGATAGGGAACAGAGATACTCAGATACATTTTCACCTCATCAGCTGCAGTCAGCAGTGTGGACATTCTGTAGGCCCCACCCCCTTTACCCTGATAGGTTATATGCTCGTAGTCAGTGTGAAGATGGATCTGACTGAGAATGAACATATGTCTGCTTCTCATACAGTCTAGTAGGGATGCCTTGTGGAAGGTTTATGAATGGTTTTCAACCAGATTTCACTTATAAAGTATATCGGAAACTTTATTATAATCTCTTGCTCTACATTATTATTAAATAAAAATGTAAACAGCGATTCCCCTTTTTGATTTCTGTATATGTGAACTCTTAATGCTGCAAATTCAACAAATCACCATTTTCAGCTCTTTACAACCTATAAAGTGTTTGTAAAATCTCATGTACAGAATATAATTTGGACTCCTGCTCTCATTGAGGTTCGTCCAATAAAACGTGACTTATCCTGTAACGGATGATGATTGGAACGTTCTATTGAATCATTTCATCTCATCTAGGAAAATCAGTGAAAAGTCACATTTGTATAATAATTTGGAGCGCAGCGTCAGACGTTGATACTGGAGAGAAGTGACGACTCGCTGGACTCGCAGAGCTGAGGCTCCTGCACAATGTTACAGTCTGAAGATTGGATCAGGTTGGAGTGAGAAGACGTGTTCCCGTCCAGCTCCCCTCCCCCGCTGTTCTTTCATGGCTAGTGTCATACAATGGGAATGATGGAAGATCTAAGGTCTGATAAGTTCTCCGAGGAGGACGCGCCAAACAAAACTGGCCGCAATGATCACAGGCGATGACTGCGCCAAAGTACGAGAAGGAAAGATACGAGAAAAGTAAGGGATGGACACAGGAGAAACGGAAAACAGAAGACGGAAGGTTCTGCCGCTTTCTAATAGACTGTTCCTGCCCTGGGGCGTCTCACAGCTGACATAGTCACAACGTGTCCAGCCTCCACAGTACGCCATGCCATGGACTCCAGACTGATACATTGTAACAAACTGTCACACATCTGTTTGTCTTATAGAGAATTGCCCAGACGTGATACAAGTGTAACAAACCCTCAGCTGTGAGAAGTCAAGCCATTCCAGGTTCTTCACTTAACAATACACTGTATTTCAATATTATCTGGATCCAAAAGTGAAAATGTTGCAGGGGGTGGAGCCAAACAGGGATCCAATGAGTGACGTATTCATGCCCCGCCCCTGAGGACCCTGCATCAGGATTCATCACAAATGAGGGACATCTACACTATCTACACATACCAACCGGCTAATTGGATCTCTGATCACACACTGTACACACTGACCAATATACACACACATTATATACCACGTCGGCTGATCTGGTCACCATAGCAATCACATCATCTGATCTGGTCACCATAGCAATCACATCATCTGATCTGGTCACCATAGCAATCACATCATCTGATCTGGTCCCATGGCAATCACATCAGCTGATCTAGTCCCCATAGCAATTACGTCGGCTGATCTGGTCCCCATAGCAATCACGTCAGCTGATCTGGCCCCCTGACTTGGTTACTATGGTGACAAGATCAACGATCTCTAAAACCGGGTGTATGGTGACTCGCTGAGGTTATCTGAGGTCACCGTTCAGTAAAGCATGGTGGCTTATCTGAACGGTGACCTCAGGTGACCTCAGTGAGTCACTGTAAATCCTGAATGGAGCTTGCAGCTGGTTCATTCAGTGACTGGAGGCTGTTATGAGAATGCTGTATTCGTCATCGCAGCTGTTACAAAGCGAGGGACGAGGGCTCGCTTAGCTTACGCTCCAAGGCCGTGGCGACGTGGGGCGTGCATCCCAGATGGTAATGTAAGAGGACCCACTGGACCACAGGGGGGACCCGGGCCTGCCTGGACTAGGGAACAGCAGCAACCGGGGTCTGTGGCAGCTTAGCATGTGGGCAAGGTGGTAACATGCAGGACTTAGATGACACCGCACAACTTCAGGTATTAAGAAACATAATATTTACTGACAAAGTCAAAGTACAAATAACAAGACATTACAACACCAGACTCCCGATTCTGCACATCAGGCATGGGGTAGACAGACGTCTCAGGTAAACAGATGTCTGGAGATGGTAAGAGCTCATCACGGGTCGATGCAGTCCAGAGTCGTCGGGCATGGGCACATCAGGAGAACCTCTCAGGTGGAGCACTGGCACAGCAGAAGAACATCAGACACTGACCTCAGACAGAGTTCATCACAGGATGGACCCCAGGGAACAGGCCGGACATCGGGACACAGGCAGAACACAGAGAGCACAGGTCCAAGAACACCGACATGGAAGCTTAGGACATCGGCTGGTCAGATCCAGGATATACAGCAGAGCCGTCACCAGAATACAAAGCTGGAGAATTGCCCAGGAACACGAGCGGTACTGACTCTGAAACACAGGCTGGACCACCAGGACCACAGACTGGACATCTAGGACACAGGCTGGACATCTGGACTCCAGACATAGGACACGAGCTCCTGGCACCAGACAGCGGTCATCAGGCTCCAGATATAAGACACAACCTGGAAAGGAACTCAAGCGGTATAGTGCAAGCATCGCAGGGTCGGACAGGAGCTGCGTGACATGGGTACTACAGAAGCGGACCCGAACTAAAAAAGAGTGGCGGCATAACAAACATGGACCGGAGCTGAGAGACACATGCACCGCAGGAGCGGACCGGAGCTGGACGGTGTTAACACAGCACAGTAGCATGAGCACAGTGTAGTATATACTCAGCAGGAACACCAGACTCCATCTTCAAAACAAGAACACAGGTTATTCTCAAACACCGGAAACTCACAGTCACTGGGTACATGGTTCAAGACACAAAAGGACTTCCGGACTATCACACAGCAGGAATCCACATTCAAGGGCAAGGACTTTGGTACCAACACATGGACGGGTCCAGGAACAAAGACATCAGCTATCCCAGAACTGATAGCAGGCAAAACAGGAGCTGAAGACAAGGCAGACCAGGAGCAGCATTGCAGGACCAAACACACATGGAAGAAGGTTCTGCAAACTAATGAGAAGCTTTGGTGACACCCAACAAGGAATGGGAACAGTAAAGAGGAGCTGACCGTCAGCTATAGGCTGGGGACAGCAATTCAAGCACACACCCTCCACCTAATAAAAGCAGGGAAGGTGTGGCCACCCACTCCCTAAGCACAAACAGGAACCAGTACAGCATAGCCAGCACAGCAACTGAGGCCTAGGGCACTCGGCAGTGGCTGCAAGCCTGGACACGTGTGGGACACATCCCAGCTGTTTAGGGGGGAAGAAGCATTGGGTAAGAACACAGGCATGCACAGTAACGCTGGGGAAACAATGTACAAACAATGTACAAACAGACCGGCGTTACAGCAGCTTCCATCCATTCAACAAGACATCTCAGAGGATCCGATGATGTGTATGAGGGTGAGGGGTTCATACAGATGGAGTAGGCAATTGTCTTTTTTTTTTTTTCTAATAACATTTTTTTTTGTCTGTGTTGTGTCTTCTTTATTATTTATTTGAAATTCTTAATAGCCGGGTCTAACCTGGCCTGACATTAAGAATTTCAGGCTTAATGTCAGCTGGTAATACAAAGCTGGTATTAACCCCTTATTATCAGCGTGCCACTGCCACCAGGGTGCCTGGTAGTGCCAGGTAAAGACTTGGAAATGACACTACAATGAATGCCCCATTTTCAGGGGTGGCTGCGAGCTGCTATTCTTTAGAGTGGGGGGACCTAAAATGAATGGCCCTCACCCCACTGAGAATATCAGCCCTCAGCTGCCTAGTTTTACCTTGGCTGGCAATAAAAAAATATAGGTGGAGCCCTATGCATTTTTTTTTGCCAGCCAAGGTAAATATAGGCAGATGAGGGTGGCAACTCGTAACTGTCTGCTTTATCTGTGCTGAAAGTGAAAAATACATTGGATCTCCATGCATTTTTTTCTCATTATTATTTATTTTACACCCTATGACTTCAGGTTGGTTGTCATACACTAATGTGTATGACAACCAAGTACAGACACCATCCAGATTGTGAAAATGCAGTCTAATTGCAACAGACAATCACATACGCTCTCACATAGCATAAGTGTCAGTGATTGGCTGTTGCCCTGTCAGTGAAGTGAATATGAAAAAAGAATAATGGATGGGACCGGAAGTGAGTGAGAGGAAGACCGGACCCGGAAGCAAGCAGCAGGAGACTGGTAAGATGATCTGTGTGTATGTGTCTGTCTGTAATGTGGCGCCCCACTGGTCGGTGCGCCACGAAGGGGTACTGCACCCAGACCAGTGTGTGTGGTATCCCAGTGGCCAGTAGATGAGGGAGGTTCGCATGTGGCTTTCATGTACGCATTCACACACTTAGAGCCAGGGGGACAATAGGTTAAACCCGTTACCAGGGTAACTGGTCCCGGTGGGAGGTTATATAAGTGGGTAGTGAAGAACGGGAAAGGAGCAAGTCGAGGAGGACCCTTCAAGGGATGCTAAGGGAGGGCACCCAGAAATAGAGGTGACCCGGATGAGAAGGGGGAGCCTGAGGGTGTTGGTAACACCCAGTGTCAGACCATCCTAATACCCGGTCTTGGGGATCCCAATCCAAATAGCGGAGAACCGGCTCTGAGTGCGGTACAGAAAAGTTCAGCTCTGAGCCGCCAACACCGGAGGGTCTTGGGTCTTCACGCAGACACGATCCGGATCTATGCACATCCCCACCAGGATCTCCATCCAGGGTTTGAGCCCCTTCCAGGGTAATGATTCCCTCAGAGAGAGAAGGGTAACCTCTTGCAGACCCGTGGGACTGGTGCAGAACAAGTGGATCACTGCAGGGCAACGCTAAGGAAGTAGGAGGAGCGCTGATAAAGAAAGTGAGGATAGAGGGTGAAGCCGAAAGAAACACCGTTGAAAGCCACAGAAAGACCCTACATCCATTGGTAACTACCCAGGCCAGCTACCCAAGACTGTAAACCTGTTTAGTACCTGACGGTTGTCAGTACACCAGTACAGAGACTCAGCAACGTGTGGTGTGTTGTTCTTCCCTGCTGTGAGAAATCACTCAGTCTCTCACCTACAGAGCTGCCTCCCTGTGCCTGTGACCACGACAACAAGTACTACAGCTTCTGCCCTGGGGATTCCGCTCTACCTGCGGGGAGCAATTCCATCTGGCTGCAACAACAACATCCCCGGAGGTCTGAGAGCAGCGCTGGTGCGTTCACCAGAAACCGTAAGTGGCGTCACGAACATTACACTTTTATTATTTTATTTTCAACACTTTTCAGCGACCACCAGGGCAACGGACCTGGGCACCGGCCACCAGTGACAGCAACCTTGATCAACGCCCGGGATCCGAGTACCCCAGCCTTGGAGTGGGTCAGCTTTTGGCGTCTAGAACAGGATTAGAACCAAAGACACTGTGCGCCTTAGAGAATTTGAAACTTGACCTACAAATAAAACTTTTGAACTGTTTCTAAAAGGCCCCAAAAATGTGGGTCCAAAATGTGAACGACATGTGCTGGCCCAGGGCGTGCCTCGGCCCCTCATTGTGAGATCAAAGTACCCCTACCAGCAGCCTTAAAAGCAGCAAGAATGGTGCGGACTAGGATATCCACACAGAACAGGTTCAGTCTACGGGTTGGTGAACATGGCGGCTACCAGACTGAGCAACCTGTTATGGGAGGTGAAGAAGAGGCCCGTGCTGCATCCGGGGACCCAGGGGCGATCTCCCTCCTCACTAACGAGGGAGATGCAGCCGTCTGGAGGCCAGCACTCTAAGACTGAGAGTCCAGGTCGGCGGAGGCCATCGAGTGGACCATCAGGCGCTGGAGTGCCGATGTTGCACTGGAACTATCGCCGATGTCACCCTTGCGATGCAAAAAGAGTCCAGCAACCAGGACTGGAACCAGGAGCGAGAGACCGATCCGCGGTTGAGCACCCGGTTACCAGTGAGGATCCCCCTGCTGAGGCATCACCCATCATCAGTGTAGAAGTCGGGGCATCCATGCCTCGTAAAAGCCAGATGACCCTGAGGTCCTAGCCGATGATGAGGGAGAGACAGCCACAGCGGAGCCTGAGAGTCCAGAGGAGACTCCTGAGCGGATTTCCCCGAGGAACCCGAGAGCGAGTCCAGGTGGTGGTTGAGGCCGTCCTGGAGGAGCCAGCCAGCTAGTTGGGTTCCAAGGAGGAGGACCTCGAGGGTGCGATCCGGACAACAGTGACGAGGAAGTCGGGGCATCCGGCCCCGCACGGCATGATGGAGTGACCATCAGCATCGGCCGGAGAGCTGTGGCCGGCCAAGCTGTTACCACCGGAGGTCGGAGGCAGACCCCCGGCCCCATCTACGCCCAGTGGACTGACTATGCAGTGGAGCAGTACCTGGCTGACCAGGCGGTGCAGCATCGCCGTCGTGAGGAGTGGTGGGCCAGGGAACTGGAAAACTTGCAGGCCCAAGCCTGCCTAAAGCCACCGGTACCTCGAGAAAACTGGAGAGAAGGTGTCACGTCGCCATTGGACTCCGTGGCTGGAGTTACTGCCTTCGGCCGCTGGGAAGCGCCGGATTCCTTCGGCTGATGGTGCCGGTGATAGGAGGGCCTTGTCCTCATATGGACCGCTCCTTCTAGATGATGTCAGTCTTAGGTCACTTGCGGAACGGAGGGCACATGTAGGGCAATAGAGATGAGGGAGGAGATGTAGGGGGCGGTGCAGAACTGTGGAGGGCTTTGTGGGTGAGAGTCATAATATTATATTGTACTCTATAGGTGATTGGTAATCAGTGCAATGACTGCCCCAGGATAGAGGCATCGGTGAAGCGGTTGGAGAGGAATATGATCCTGGCTGCTTAATTCAGGATGGATTGGAGAGAGTTTAGTAAGAGGGAGATGGATTAATAGAGAATTGCAGTAATCCAGGTGAGAATGTATAAGGGCGACAATAAGAGTTTTTGCAGAATCAACAGTAAGGCTAGGGTCACACCTGCGGTTGGACTTGCAGATTAAAAATGCTCAAAACCGCATCTGGATCCGCAGCCCATAGGCTTCAATAGAAAAACCGGACTGCACTATTTGCAATCCGGTTACGCATCCGGGTTTGAGGCCTGCGAGGAAAAATCACACAAGCTGCATTTTTCGGAGCGGTTGCAAAACCGGATGTGGTTTTTTTAACATGGGCGCCTATGGGATCAGATCTGGTACCGCAAGGTACTGGTACTGCGGTTTTTAAAATTGCAAAAATCCACATTCCAAAACCGGATGCGTTAATGCATCCAGATGCGGAATTAGGGTTGCAATTTTACTATCAAAAGATAGTATGAAGGCACACGGTAAAATCACATCCGGTAATGGATGCGGTTACCGCATTGTGCCTATTAAGTGTGACCCCAGCCTAAGAAAAGGTCGAATTTTAGAGATATTGTTGAGGTGTAGGTGACATGAGCAAGTGAGTGACCGGATGTGGGGAGTGAAGGAAGATCTGGATCAAATAGAACCCCAAGACAGCGAGAGTTATGCTGGGGAGTAACGGTAGAACCACATACAGAAATGGGAATATTAGGCTTCATTCACACTGTGCGTTTTTTTGTCTGTTTTTTATCCTCAGGAGTGAAACAGTCAGAGTTAAAGTGTAATAGAAACTCGTCACCACTTCTGTATTTATCACCCACTCCTGGTTTTGGCTAAAAAAACTAATGAGCAAAAACAGACCAAAAACGCACAATGTGAATGGAGCCTTGGGATTCGGAAGATCAGTAGATGGAGGAAACATGAGATGTTCAGTTTTTGGCAGACTCAGTTTAAGGTAGAGAGAAGACATGATGCTAGAGACAGCAGACAGACAATCACTGGTATTTTGTAGTAATGTGGAGGTGATGTCAGGAAACGATGTGTATAAATGGGTGTCGTCAGCATAGAGATGGTGCTGAAAACCAAATCTACTGATGGTTTGTCCAATGGGGGCTGTGTAGAGAGTGAAGAGAAGGAGACCTAGGACTGAACCCTGAGGAACCCCAACTGTAAGAGAAGGGGACCTGGGACTGAACCCTGAGGGACCCCAACTGTAAGAGAAGGGGACCGAGGACTGAACCCTGAGGAACCCCAACTGTAAGAGAAGGGGACCGAGGACTGAACCCTGAGGGACCCAACTGTAAGAGAAGGGGACCGAGGACTGAACCCTGAGGGACCCCAACTGTAAGAGAAGGGGACCTAAGACTGAACCCTGAGGGACCCCATCTGTAAGAGAAGGGGACCGAGGACTGAACCCTGAGGGACCCCAACTGTAAGAGAAGGGGACCGAGGACTGAACCCTGAGGGACCCCAACTGTAAGAGAAGGGGACCTAGGACTGAACCCTGAGGAACCCCAACTGTAAGAGAAGGGGACCTAGGAATGAACCCTGAGAAACTCCAACCGTAATAGGAGAGGAGCCGGCGCGAAAGATACAGTGAAGGAGCGGTCAGAGAGGTAGGAAGAGAACCAGGAGAGATTGGTGTCCTTAAAGGGAACCTGTCACCAGATTTTTGCAACCTAATCTGAGAATAGCATAATATAGGACCCGAGATCCTGATTCCAGCGATGTGTCACTTACTGAGCTGCTCAGTGTAGTTTTGATAATCTCCAGCTGTTTAAACAGTGATTTTATCATTAGCAGTCCTCTTGGCCTGCTGCCAAGTGGACTGGTATATTCACAGACTGCTAAATCTGCAACAGAGAAAACAGTAATTTTATCAAAATCACAGAAAGCAGCTCAGTAAGGGACACATCACTGAAATCAGGGTCTCTGTCTCTACATCATGCTGCTCTCAGATGGGATGGCAAAAACCAGGTGACAGGTTCCCTTTAACCCCAATAGAGCGGAGCAGAGAAAGAATGAGCTTGTGATCCACAGTGTTGAATGCAGTGGAGAGATCCAGGAGGATCAACAGGGAGTAGTGACCATTAGATTTAGCTGTTAGTAGATCATTGGAAACTTTAGTAAGGGCAGTTTCAGTAGAGAATGGCCGGACCTTAAAAAGGTGGTTCATGCTCGGAAACCCCTTAAATGTGGCTGAGTTACAACAATTCTGCATGTTAGGACTTTGGATCTTCTATTGACATTTTGTGCATCTTGCCCCTTTTCAAGATGGTGTCTGCTGCTTCGCACTTGTTCATGTGATCCTCCAATCTGGCTTTATAAACTTCAGCCTAGCGTCTAGCTATGCTCGAGAATTCAGTTTGAACTTTTGGTTTCCTGTGCTTAACCAGTCTACTCCACCTCATGCTGATCCGCTCCAGCTTCACAGCAATTGCAATTGGACTCCAGCAATCTCACCTGCCTCCAGCTTCTTACCTGATTTCTGCTGTCTGTGCTTAGTTCTCTGACTGTGCTTCTGTGTCACCAGTCCTGTGTCATGTAAGCATCGTGTGCCCTGCCAGCACTTACAGAACTATTGTTTATTGTGCAGATGCAGCTCTCTGGACATTCAGGACTCTTAAAGCTGCACTGCACTAATACGTTTTGGACGTGTTTTTCTGTGGATTCCCATTCCCAGGACTCTGGGTGTTCATTATTCTTAGACTGTTTCTCTCCAATGGTTTCTCCCTGTGAGAATTATTTCTAGAGACTTCCTTATGTATGTTATCGAGCCTATGTTTGATGAACTTACAAATTTGCTGCACATCACATTGTACTTGACACTTGTGTTAATTACCACTATACACTTGTTCACCTTTAAACTTGGTTTCAGTGTGTAGTCTTTGCTCCCTTTGCTATTAGATCCCTGAGTGATCCTATAGTACGTTACACTGCAGAGATGAATGGGCCAAAATTCCTCCAGAGCGTTGTACAATACTCATTGCCAGGTAACACAAAAGCCTGATTGGAGTAGGTGCTGCTAAAGGCGATCTAACCAGTTATTAGGTGACTTTCTCACACAGGGCCCTGCAGGTTTGGATTTCTTTTTCCCTTAATAATAAAGACCTTCATTTATAAACTGCATATCATGATTATTTGTGTTATATTTGTCTAATATGTAAATTAGTTTGATGATCTGAAAAATTTAGGTGACATCAGGAAGGGGCAGAGACTTTTTCACACCACCACAGATACATATAACACATTCAGATATATACAGACACACACACAAGGTATATCAGCTCCATACATTGGGGCACATGTACAGATCACACATGGCCGCCTGATCGTACACGCCGCTTTGTGCCCGGTGTAACCGTTACTGGAGAGAGGAAAACATCCCAGAAAGAAGCAACACATGGGAACGTTTAATGGTGAAAAACACGGCTTTCCCCAGAAAAAATCCAGATTCTTCCTCCAACCACCAATGCCCCCGACCTCCACGTCTGGGAGATTCCTCCAAAGCCCCTAATTGTTGTCAGAGACGGTGAAGTGAAAAACCTCATCAGTTCTCATATAAACAGCACGGAGCCACAGCAATGTGCCAGATGGAGGGAATAGAAAACAGATCCCAGCTCAGCGGGCAGGAGAACCGCGCAGATCATACAGGACTGAGCACAGCACGTATGAGAACCGCGCAGATCATACAGGACCGAGCACAGCACGTATGAGAACCGTGCAGATCATACAGGACCGAGCACAGCACGTATGAGAACCGTGCAGATCATAAGGACCGAGCACAGCACGTATGAAACCGTGCAGATCATACAGGACCGAGCACAGCACGTATGAGAAACCGCGCAGATCATACAGGACCGAGCACAGCACGTATGAGAACCGTGCAGATCATACAGGACCGAGCACAGCACGTATGAGAACCGCGCAGATCATACGGACCGAGCACAGCACGTATGAGAACCGCGCAGATCATACAGGACCGAGCACAGCATGTATGAGAACCGCGCAGATCATACAGGACCGAACACAGCACATATGAGAACCGCACAGATCATACAGGACAGAGCACAGCATGTATGAGAACCGCGCAGATCATACAGGACCGAGCACAGCACATATGAGAACCGCGCAGATCATACAGGACCGAGCACAGCACGTATGAGAACCGCGCAGATCATACAGGACCGAGCACAGCACGTATGAGAACCGTCGCAGATCATACAGGACGAGCACAGCACGTATGAGAACCGCGCAGATCATACAGGACCGAGCACAGCACGTATGAGAACCGCAGATCATACAGGACCGAGCACAGCACGTATGAGAACCGCGCAGATCATACAGGACCGAGCACAGCACGTATGAGAACGTGCGATCATACAGGACGAGCACAGCACGTATGAGAACCGTGCAGATATACAGGACCGAGCACAGCACGTATGAGAACCGCGCAGATCATACAGGACCGAGCACAGCACGTATGAGAACCGCGCAGATCATACAGGACCGAGCACAGCACGTATGAGAACCGCGCAGATCATACAGGACCGAGCACAGCACAGTATGAGAACCGTGCAGATCATACAGGACACGAGCACAGCACTATGAGAACCGCGCAGATCATACAGGACCGAGCACAGCACGTATGAGAACCGTGCAGATCATACAGGACCGAGCACAGCACGTATGAGAACCCGTCAGATCATACAGGACCGAGCACAGCACGTATGAGAACCGCGCAGATCATACAGGACCGAGCACAGCATCGTATGAGAACCGCGCAGATCATACAGGACCGAGACACAGCACTATGAGAACCGCACAGATCATACAGGACAGAGCACAGCATGTATGAGAACCGCGCAGATCATACAGGACCGAGCACAGCACATATGAGAACCGCGCAGATCATACAGGACCGAGCACAGCACGTATGAGAACCGCGCAGATCATACAGGACCGAGCACAGCACGTATGAGAACCGCGCGGATCATACAGGACCGAGCACAGCACGTATGAGAAACCGCCAGATCAATACAGGACGAGCACAGCACGTATGAGAACCGTGCAGATCATACAGGACCGAGCACAGCACGTATGAGAACCGTGCAGATCATACAGGACCGAGCACAGCACTATGAGAACCGTGCAGATCATACAGGACCGAGCACAGCACGTATGAGAACCGTGCAGATCATACAGGACCGAGCACAGCACGTATGAGAACCGCGCAGATCATACAGGACCGAGCACAGCACGTATGAGAACCGTGCAGATCATACAGGACCGAGCACAGCAGTATGAGAACCCGCAGATCATACAGGACCGAGCACAGCACGTATGAGAACCGCGCAGATCATACAGGACCAGAGCACAGCATGTATGAGAACCGCGCAGATCATACAGGACCGAGCACAGCACATATGAGAACCGCAGCAGATCATACAGGACGAGCACAGCAGTATGAGAACCGCGCAGATCATACAGGACCGAGCACAGCACATATGAGAACCGCGCAGATCATACAGGACCGAGCACAGCACTATGAGAACCGTCGCAGATCATACAGGACCGAGCACAGCACGTATGAGAACCGTGCAGATCATACAGGACCGAGCACAGCACGTATGAGAACCGCGCAGATCATACAGGACCGAGCACAGCACGTATGAGAACCGCGCAGATCATACAGGACCGAGCACAGCACGTATGAGAACCGCGCAGATCATACAGGACGAGACACAGCACTATGAGAACCGCGCAGATCATACAGGACCGAGCACAGCATGTATGAGAACCGCGCAGATCATACAGGACCGAACACAGCACATATGAGAACCGCACAGATCATACAGGACAGAGCACAGCACGTATGAGAACCACGCAGATCATACAGGACCGAGCACAGCACATATGAGAACCGCGCAGATCATACAGGACCAAGCACAGCACATATGAGAACCGCGCAGATCATACAGGACCGAGCACAGCATGTATGAGAACCGCGCAGATCATACAGGACCGAGCACAGCACATATGAGAACCGCGCAGATCATACAGGACCGAGCACAGCACGTATGAGAACCACGCAGATCATACAGGACCGAGCACAGCACATATGAGAACCGCGCAGATCATACAGGACTGAGCACAGCACGTATGAGAACCGCGCAGATCATACAGGATCGAGCACAGCACGTATGAGAACCACGCAGATCATACAGGACCGAGCACAGCACATATGAGAACCGCGCAGATCATACAGGACCGAGCACAGCATGTATGAGAACCGCGCAGATCATACAGGACTAAGCACAGCACGTATGAGAAACCGTGCAGATTTTACAGGACCAAGCACAGCACATATGAGAACCGCTCAGATCATACAGGACCGAGCACAGCATGTATGAGAACCGCGCAGATCATACAGGACTAAGCACAGCACGTATGAGAACCGCGCAGATCATACAGGACTGAGCACAGCACGTATGAGAACTGCGCAGATCATACAGGATCGAGCACAGCACGTATGAGAACCACGCAGATCATACAGGACTGAGCACAGCATATATGAGAACCGCGCAGATCATACAGGACCGAGCACAGCCCATATGAGAACCGCGCAGACCATACAGGACCAAGCACAGCACATATGAGAACCACTCAGATCATACAGGACCGAGCACAGCATGTATGAGAACCGCGCTGATCATACAGGAACGAGCACAGCACATATGAGAACCGCGCTGATCATACAGGACCGAGCACGGCACGTATGAGAACCGCGCAGATCATACAGGACCAAGCACAGCACATATGAGAACCGAGCAAATCATACAGGACCAAGCACAGCACGTATGAGAACCATGCAGATCATACAGGACCAAGCACAGCACGTATGAGAACCAAATACATCATACAGGACCGAGCACAGCACGTACGAGAACCGCGCAGATCATACAGGACCGAGCACAGCACATGAGAACCGCTCAGATCATACAGGACCGAGCACAGCATGTATGAGAACCGCGCAGATCATACAGGACCGAGCACAGCACATATGAGAACCGCGCAGATCATACAGGACCGAGCACAGCACGTATGAGAACCACGCAGATCATACAGGACCGAGCACAGCACATATGAGAACCGCGCAGATCATACAGGACTGAGCACAGCACGTATGAGAACCGCGCAGATCATACAGGATCGAGCACAGCACGTATGAGAACCACGCAGATCATACAGGACCGAGCACAGCACATATGAGAACCGCGCAGATCATACAGGACTGAGCACAGCACATATGAGAACCGCACAGATAATACAGGACTGAGCACAGCACGTATGAGAACCGTGCAGATCATACAGGACCAAGCACAGCACATATGAGAACCGCGCAGATCATACAGGACCGAGCACAGCATGTATGAGAACCGTGCAGATCATACAGGACCAAGCACAGCACATATGAGAACCGCGCAGATCATACAGGACCGAGCACAGCATGTATGAGAACCGCGCAGATCATACAGGACTAAGCACAGCACGTATGAGAAACCGCGCAGATCATACAGGACTGAGCACAGCACGTATGAGAACTGCGCAGATCATACAGGATCGAGCACAGCACGTATGAGAACCACGCAGATCATACAGGACTGAGCACAGCCCATATGAGAACCGCGCAGACCATACAGGACCAAGCACAGCACATATGAGAACCACTCAGATCATACAGGACCGAGCACGGCACGTATGAGAACCGCGCAGATCATACAGGACCGAGCACAGCACATATGAGAACCGCACAGATCATACAGGACCGAGCACAGCATGTATGAGAACCGCGCAGATCATACAGGACTAAGCACAGCACGTATGAGAACCGCGCAGATCATACAGGACTGAGCACAGCACGTATGAGAACTGCGCAGATCATACAGGATCGAGCACAGCACGTATGAGAACCACGCGGATCATACAGGACCGAGCACAGCACGTATGAGAACCACGCAGATCATACAGGACTGAGCACAGCCCATATGAGAACCGCGCAGACCATACAGGACCGAGCACAGCACGTATGAGAACCACGCAGATCATACAGGACCGAGCACAGCACGTATGAGAACCGCGCAGATCATACAGGACTGAGCACAGCACATATGAGAACCACTCAGATCATACAGGACCGAGCACGGCACGTATGAGAACCGCGCAGATCATACAGGACCGAGCACAGCACGTATGAGAACCGCGCAGATCATACAGGACCGAGCACAGCACGTATGAGAACCGCGCAGATCATACAGGACCGAGCACAGCCCATATGAGAACTGAATACATCATACAGGACCGAGCACAGCCCATATGAGAACCGCGCAGATCATACAGGCCCGAGCACAGCCCATATGAGAACTGCGCAGATCATACAGGATCGAGCACAGCACGTATGAGAACCACGCAGATCATACAGGACCGAGCACAGCACGTATGAGAACCGCACAGATAATACAGGACTGAGCACAGCACATATGAGAACCGCGCAGATCATACAGGACCGAGCACAGCACGTATGAGAACCGTGCAGATCATACAGGACCGAGCACAGCACGTATGAGAACCGCGCAGATCATACAGGACCGAGCACAGCACGTATGAGAACCGAGCAAATCATACAGGACCAAGCACAGCACGTATGAGAACCGAGCAGATCATACAGGACCAAGCACAGCACATTGCTCATAATGTGCAATCCGTTTGCCGGATGCTTTGTTCATCCCTGCGGCTGCGGAGATGAACAAAGGGTTAATGTTAATATAATATGTGGGCACCATGTCTCCAGTGTCCACCCTCCCTAGAGACATGTTGTCCGTATAGGGCGGCATATGAAGGGTTAAATTGCTTCATTATAGTATCACCAGCTTTTGTCGGCTTTTACTATTTTATCAATGAAAGCTGGCGGCAGCGCACCGCCATAGAACTAATGTTAAAGCTTTCAGGACCAAGGACAGCTGCATGTACAGTACGCAATTTGCGTAAGCAGCAGGGTCAGCTCCTTATTGAGGATGCCGCCCTGCACTGTGGTTACGCACATTACGTACTGTATCTACTCCTTACAGCGAGGAGCCGCCGGCTGTCATTGATAAAATAGAAAAAGCCGACAAAAGCTGGTGATACTGTAATAAAGCAATTTAACCCCTCACATGCCGCCCTATATGGACAACATGTCTCTAGGGAGGGTGGACACTCCCTGGAGACATGGTGCCCACATATTATATTAACATTAACCCTTTGTTCATCCCCGCAGCAGCAGGGATGAACAAAACATCCGGCAACTCATAATGTGCAATCCGGTACCTGGATGGGCTCCCATAGGAGCCCATATAGCATCCCCGCTTCGGTTTTGAAACCGCTCCGAAAACCGTTGCCTGCATGATTTTTCACGCAGGCAGCGAAACCGGAATGCGGGAACCGGATTGCATTAAGTACAATCCGGTTTTATAATGAGCGCCTATGGGCTGCGGATACAGATCTGGTTTTGAGCATTTTTAATGCTCAAAACCGGATCTGGATGGAAAAAAAAACGCTAATGTGACCCTAGCCTTAGTCTGTGGATTGACTGTCACGAACCTAGTCAGGACCTGTAGCTCTCTGGTGCCCTCTTATCCTGCTGGCCAAACACGGTACTGACAGAGGATAAGAAAAGGAGTTAACTATTGCGGCACGTGATGTGACGGGATGTATGTATACCACCAGTTCCTGTCAAGAACATATATATATACCTTGATCCAGCCACCTTCAGGCCACAATATCACATACATACAAAACTATGCTGCTTGTACGTTTGGTAACATGAGTTTGCGGGAGGACGTGTCAGCTCGCTCATAGGACAAGAAAAACGAAACTAGCAAATTTATAAGTTTTACTCCAAAGAAATGGCAGTGTTTACAAAAGATATCAAATATTTTACAAAAGAGACAATTTACATATTTGCATAAACAGTTATTAAAATAAAAGGGATTAAAATGAAGATAGGCTAAACCTGTGCCACGCGGTGACAGTCACAGATCTAGAGGGGGGTAGACACCCCTGGAATGGGTTATGATTCCGCCTTACAGCTGTACATAGTGCTATGTCCTTCGACGAGGCTGGAATGAGGCACCAAAGATGGACGCTTTGGTTTTATGGTTTAAGCCATAAACCCAGGCACTCCCACTTTGCTGACCTCACATATGGGCTGTTTTCTTGGAGAAAGACCCATCTCCAAAGTTATCAAAAACCCCATTTTTCCATATCTTTGGCCTGGAAGCTCCCAAGTCAACGATATGAACATCATGTTTTCCCTTGTGATTTTAGGTGCTTATTGAGTTCAAGTATGATATGTCTGTGATGTGCTGGTGGTCATAATTCATCTCCCAGGCTTCTGACAGTTTCCCAGACATGTTAGAGGGAGAAGTGCATTCCCAAACTTTGTAAGTATGCCAAAAATAGGATTTGTGTATTTGTAGCATTAATGTGTATTATTAAGTTTGACGTAAAATGTGTTTTGTTGAAGACAAAGACATTCTTGGAGAGAAAGAAGTAAAAACATTCCCTCTGTAGGTTCAATGACTTGGCCGGTCATAAATTCCTGCTAGGGGAGTGGGGACAGGGAGAGCGAGGGGAGACATAGTGCTTCTACAAACCAAAAAGGGGCAGAGAGGGTGTCAGCTGACAGTACTGCTTAACAGAAAATGGAATGTTTTCTCATATTTCCTGACATTGACCATGAAGTCGAGCTCTGAATCTTGGCTGGCGTACTCTGCGGATTGACCATGCAGTTGAGCTCTGAACCTTGATAGGCATAGTCTGCGGATTGACCATGCAGTCAAGCTCTGGATCTTCACCAGGTAGTCTGCGGATTGACCATGCAGTGAAGCTCTGGATCTTCACCAGGTAGTCTGCAGATTGACAATGAAGACGAGCTCTGAATCTTGACCGGCGTATTCTGTGGATTGACCATGAAGTCGAGCTCTGAATCTTGACCGGCGTATTCTGTGGATTGACAATGAAGTCGAGCTCTGAATCTTGACTGGCGACGCCTGTGGATTGACCATGAAGTTGAGCTCTGAATCTTGGCTGGCGTACTCTGCGTATTGACCATGCAGTTGAGCTCTGAATCTTGATAGGCATAGTCTGCGGATTGACCATGCAGTCAAGCTCTGGATCTTCCATAGGTAGTCTGCGGATTGACCATGCTGTCGAACTCTGAATCTCGACCGGCGTAGTCTGCGGATTGACCATGCAGTTGAGCTCTGAATCTTGATAGGCATAGTCTACGGATTGACCATGCAGTCAAGCTCTGGATCTTCCATAGGTAGTCTGCGGATTGACCATGCTGTCGAACTCTGAATCTCGACCGGCGTAGTCTGCGGATTGACCATGCAGTTGAGCTCTGAATCTTGATAGGCGTAGTCTGCGGATTGACCATGCAGTCAAGCTCTGGATCTTCCATAGGTAGTCTACGGATTGACCATGAAGTCGAGCTCTGGATCTTGACCGGCGTAGTCTGTGGATTGACCATGAAGTCGAGCTCTGAATCTTGACCGGCGTATTCTGTGGATTGACAATGAAGTCGAGCTCTGAATCTTGGCTGGCGTACTCTGCGGATTGACCATGAAGTCGAGCTCTGAATCTTGACCGGCGTATTCTGTGGATTGACAATGAATTCGAGCTCTGGATCTTGACCGGCGTATTCTGTGGATTGACAATGAAGTCGAGCTCTGAATCTTGACCGGCGTATTCTGTGGATTGACCATGAAGTCGAGCTCTGAATCTTGACCGGCGTATTCTGTGGATTGACAATGAAGTCGAGCTCAGAATCTTGACCGGCGTAGGCTGTGGATTGACCATGAAGTCGAGCTCTGGATCTTGACCGGCGTAGTCTGTGGATTGACCATGAAGTCGAGCTCTGAATCTTGACCGGCGTAGTCTATGGATTGACCATGAAGTCGAGCTCTGTATCTTGACCGGCGTAGTCTATGGATTGACCATGAAGTCGAGCTCTGTATCTTGACTGGCGTAGTCTGTGGATTGACCATGAAGTCGAGCTCTGTATCTTGACCGGCGTAGTTTGCGGATTTACAGTTTTCAGACAGCAAATGGTGATGTTTATTTGCATCCACTACTGCTTCCCCTTACATAATCAGAGATGAGCCCACACCCCTTATACTACAGCACCAGCTCCTCATCTATTACTGCTGACACCAGCCTGTATACATGTGTGAGGAGCCAGCCCCGCCCCCTGGTGATGACATCACACATGAGACCACACCCCTTATACTACAGCACCAGCTCCTCATCTATTACTGCTGACACCAGCCTGTATACATGTGTGAGGAGCCAGCCCCGCCCCCTGGTGATGACATCACACATGAGACCACACCCCTTATACTACAGCACCAGCTCCTCATCTATTACTGCTGACACCAGCCTGTATACATGTGAGGAGTCAGCCCCGCCCCCTGGTGATGACATCACACATGAGACCACACCCCTTATACTACAGCACCAGCTCTTCATCTATTACTGCTGACACCAGCCTGTATACATGTGAGGAGTCAGCCCCGCCCCCTGGTGATGACATCACACATGAGGCCACACCCCTTATACTACAGCACCAGCTCCTCATCTATTACTGCTGACACCAGCCTGTATACATGTGAGGAGTCAGCCCCGCCCCCTGGTGATGACATCACACATGAGACCACACCCCTTATACTACAGCACCAGCTCTTCATCTATTACTGCTGACACCAGCCTGTATACATGTGAGGAGTCAGCCCCGCCCCCTGGTGATGACATCACACATGAGGCCACACCCCTTATACTACAGCACCAGCTCCTCATCTATTACTGCTGACACCAGCCTGTATACATGTGTGAGGAGTCAGCCCCGCCCCCTGGTGATGACATCACTGATATAATGACATCACACATGAGGCCACACCCCTTATACTACAGCACCAGCTCCTCATCTATTACTGCTGACACCAGCCTGTATACATGTGTGAGGAGTCAGCCCCGCCCCCTGGTGATGACATCACTGATATAATGACATCACACATGAGGCCACACCCCTTATACTACAGCACCAGCTCCTCATCTATTACTGCTGACACCAGCCTGTATACATGTGTGAGGAGTCAGCCCCACCCCCTGGTGATGACATCACACATGAGACCACACCCCTTATACTACAGCACCAGCTCCTCATCTATTACTGCTGACACCAGCCTGTATACATGTGTGAGGAGTCAGCCCCGCCCCCTGGTGATGACATCACACATGAGACCACACCCCTTATACTACAGCACCAGCTCCTCATCTATTACTGCTGACACCAGCCTGTATACATGTGTGAGGAGCCAGCCCCGCCCCCTGGTGATGACATCACACATGAGACCACACCCCTTATACTACAGCACCAGCTCCTCATCTATTACTGCTGACACCAGCCTGTATACATGTGTGAGGAGTCAGCCCCTCCCCCTGGTGATGACATCACACATGAGGCCACACCCCTTATACTACAGCACCAGCTCCTCATCTATTACTGCTGACACCAGCCTGTATACATGTGTGAGGAGTCAGCCCCGCCCCCTGGTGATGACATCACACATGAGACCACACCCCTTATACTACAGCACCAGCTCCTCATCTATTACTGCTGACACCAGCCTGTATACATGTGAGGAGTCAGCCCCGCCCCCTGGTGATGACATCACTGATATAATGACATCACACATGAGGCCACACCCCTTATTCTACAGCACCAGCTCCTCATCTATTACTACTGACACCAGCCTGTATACATGTGTGAGGAGCCAGCCCCGCCCCCTGGTGATGACATCACTGATATAATGACATCACTATGAGGCCACACCCCTTATACTACAGCACCAGCTCCTCATCTATTACTGCTGACACCAGCCTGTATACATGTGAGGAGTCAGCCCCGCCCCCTGGTGATGACATCACACATGAGACCACACTCCTTATACTACAGCACCAGCTCCTCATCTATTACTGCTGACACCAGCCTGTATACATGTGAGGAGTCAGCCCCGCCCCCTGGTGATGACATCACACATGAGGCCACACCCCTTATACTACAGCACCAGCTCCTCATCTATTACTGCTGACACCAGCCTGTATACATGTGTGAGGAGCCAGCCCCGCCCCCTGGTGATGACATCACACATGAGACCACACCCCTTATACTACAGCACCAGCTCCTCATCTATTACTGCTGACACCAGCCTGTATACATGTGTGAGGAGTCAGCCCCTCCCCTGGTGATGACATCACACATGAGGCCACACCCCTTATACTACAGCACCAGCTCCTCATCCATTACTGCTGACACCAGCCTGTATACATTGTGTGAGGAGTCAGCCCCGCCCCCTGGTGATGACATCACACATGAGACCACACCCCTTATACTACAGCACCAGCTCCTCATCTATTACTGCTGACACCAGCCTGTATACATGTGAGGTGTCAGCCCCGCCCCCTGGTGATGACATCACACATGAGGCCACACCCCTTATACTACAGCACCAGCTCCTCATCTATTACTGCTGACACCAGCCTGTATACATGTGAGGAGTCAGCCCCGCCCCCTGGTGATGACATCACACATGAGGCCACACCCCTTACACTACAGCACCAGCTCCTCATCTATTACTGCTGACACCAGCCTGTATACATGTGTGAGGAGTCAGCCCCGCCCCCTGGTGATGACATCACACATGAGACCACACCCCTTATACTACAGCACCAGCTCATCATCTGTATACATAGATAATACAACGTTCTCCTATTTCCAGGCTCCTACAGTTTAGTGAAGTTCTTAGGTTTCTGCTCTTTGCTCCAGGTCCACAGGTATTACTGATCCTGTAATCAGGGCCAGCGTCCGCCCCCGGGCGAGTGCTAATAACACTCAGGGGGGCCCCTATTAGGGGCCAGTTTCACAGACCCCAGGGGGCCCCATGTCAGGGGCCAGTTACACAGAGCCCAGGAGGCCTCCTGTCAGGGGCCCCCTTTCAGGGGCCAGTTACACAGAGCACAGGGGACCCCCTGTCAGGGCTCAGTTACACAGAGCCCAGGGGGCTCCCTGTCAGGGGCCAATTACACAGCGTCCAGGGGGCCCCCCTGTTAGAAACCAATTACACAGAGCCCAGGAGTCCTCTGTTATGGGCCAATTACACAGCCCAGGGGACCCCCTGTCAAGGGCCAATTACACAGTGTCCGGGGGGGGAGAAAGGCACAGGGCGGAGATACTGTGCAGTGGGGAGGGGAGACAGGCGCACAGGGGAGAGACAGTATGCAGGGGGGACACAACACACAGGAAGGAGACAGGAGCACAGCAGAAGACAGGTGCAGGGGAGAGATACTGCATGTGACCCGCCCAGGCCGGGGTACTCAGAGCTCGGGCACGGTGCGTCCAAGTCCGTGGCTCGGGGGTTGGTGACTTCTAAAATACAGTTTTTGTTAGAATGGTTTGTGACGCCACCTGTAGTATTTGGTGAAGGATCACCAGCGCCGCCACAGTCCTCTGGAGGGCGTTGGAATTGCGGCAAGGGTGGTATAGTGACTCACCGTGAGCGGTGTTCACAGGTCTCAGGCACTGGCTGCGGTCACGGTTCTGTGCTTGAGGCTGTGGAGGCCCAGTGGTCAATAAAGGGTTAAAGTGAGATAATGAAATCAGAAAGAGTTATTACTTCGTGACGCCATCTGTAGGGGTCCGGTGATGGCACCGGCGCTGCTTGGACCTCCGTGGGATGGGCGGCAGCAAAATGGATCTGCTCCCTACAAAATGAGCGGGAGTCCTCAGGGCCAGAAGCTGCAGTCAGGGAATACAGCAGGTCGGTTGATTCTGTGGATGAAGTGGTTAACGACAGTCCTGAAATAACGCTCAGACACGTTGCTCCTGTGAACAGGTATTTACTTAGTTCTTTCAGGATGGACAGGTACACGGTTTTGACTGCCAAGTAACGGACCGGGTGGTCCAGGGGATGGATAGTCTCCCTCCAAGGCTCCACAGTGGCTTTTTCTATACTGACTGTCCCTCTCTCGTCGCTGCTTCTAATATACTAGGTCAGGATACTGAGGAACTTCAGTTGGCAACCCGAGCCATTGGCCTATCGACTCCCGATAGGTCCCTGAACCTCAATGGTGGGTACCCCCCTGGTACGGCTGTGGTGATGGTAGGTTGTGTATTGCACTCCTGTGAAGCTCTCAATCACTCCGGATTCTGTGGTACAGTGATAAAGCATCTGCACCACCTCGGAGCCGGTACTCCGGGTTTGGACTGGGCTCGGGTTGTCTATCACCTGTCTTCTACTTCTCTTGGCCCCTTTCACTTCTGGGTCACCAGTGCTCAGCGCCCTCCCTATTAGCTGTTCTGTCACGACTCGACTTCTTGCTCTTGTCGAGCCCACTGGGACGAGGGTACTCGGTACCGGACCGTGTCTGCTGCGGGGGGAAGTCACGGGTGGTCCTGGTCTGGTCCGTTTCCCGGCCCTGGCAAATAAAAGGGGTGTATTTACAGGGGTTTGTCAGTCGTGACGCCACCCACCATATGCGGCCAGTGATGGGGCTGCCGCTGCTGCAGAGCCTCCGGGGATGATGGAATGGCAGCTTAGGTGTAATAGTTCCAGTGGGTAGAACTGTATTCCCCGGGGCAGTGATGGTATAGTCTATAATGGATATGAATGGTGAAGACGGGGTTAAAGGACACACACTCACGTTTTGTAGTCAAAGGTGCAATTCTCCTCTTCTCCTGTTGCTGCAGCATCTTCTAATCCATGTGCAGAGCTGGCAGGCTGGTATCTCTGCAGGTGGGAGCTCTCTGTTCTGAATGTAGGGCAAAGGTTGCAATCAATACTCAGACTCACAGTTTTGCTGTTTTCCAAAGCTTTACTGCAGATGTTGTTGCAGGTTATAGTCCACGGAGTCTGTAATGGGGCAAAGCTCTCTTCCCACCCTGTCCGGGTCATTAGCTTCCTCGTGCTGCGCTGTGTGTGTGTCCTGAGCTGCTGCTTCTAGCTAAGCTGCTGGGACTTCTCACTCTTTCTCTGTGTTCTGCTGGTACCACTTGGCTAGGCAACTTGAGTCCTCTGTGCTGTGCTGACCCCTCCGTGTTGCTTTGCACTGGTATTAGGGGCATCTAGAGATCCCACTGTTCCTGGATTCACTGTGCTGTTGGTGCCAGACACAGTACCGGATCTGGTGTCCGTTCCGTGCGCTCTTCTGGGTCAAGTGAAGGTGTCACTCCAGCTCCAGATGTGTTCCTCTGTGTGTAGTTCTCCTGTTCCTCTGACCCTCACTAGGTCTGCAATGAGCTAACTCTGCTCTCTGTGTGCTCTTCACAGCACTACACCGTGCTGCACGGTCTCCTGAGCTGTTCTGAGCTACTTCCTCATGGGCAAGAGTTTATAAGGAAGCAGGTTGTGCTCCCCTCCTGGCCCAGAGGTGCTAGTGTTTGTCAGTGTGTAGTGGGGAGAGAACCCATGTGATGTTATTGTGGCACATTAACCCATGGGGTGCCACATTCCCCCTTAGTTAAATACAGTACTCCGGGACTGTGGAAAAACAAGGAAACAAACAATTAAACACAATTAATATTTACATAGACTTAAAATGAAAAGTACAAAAATCACTAAAGTTTGAAAAAGAGTCCAAAAGTTCAAAAAGCGGTCTTTCCGGGGGTTTAGTCTATTGCCTCCGGGCAACCAGTCCGTGGTATATATGGTCCATAAGCAAATAAGAAAAGTTCAAAGTTCATACAGGATAGTCTCTGTAGGTACTGGGCTTTTTTAACGTTGCAAGAACTATCTATATTGTTCACTGAATTCAATTTATATTCAAACAACATATTTACATTATACATTTAAGTCTGCATTTTACTCTTTGTACCTAGCTGGTAACTGACCTTGTGTACTACGCTCTGATCTGCGCAATGTTGGAGGAGTTAATCTGATAATGTGAGTAGACATATACCTATTTGGGGTGTTTGGTGTTATGGCAGATGGAGGTGTGACTGCAGGACTGGCAAGTTCACTGGGACCAGGAATTTGTTCTTCCTCTTCGGATTCTACTTCCAGTTCTTCAAATCTTGGGTCTTCCTCTGGTAACACGGGTTCTGGTAACACAGGTTCTGGTAACACAGGTTCTGGTAACACAGGTTCTGGTTTTGGGTCCACCATTGAAGGGAATGCAATCATTGGTACGACAACTGCTCCATGGTAATTTGGCCATGTTTTGGGGAAATCTCCTAGTACCGTGTGGAATACTTCTTCTTCTTTCTCTTGGATAGGTTGGACCTGTACGGGTTCTATGACTTCAGGTGTCTTCAAGGTTTCAGGACACAATTTTAGCTGATCTCGGGATACGACTGCTGACGTTCTTCCTTCATCTTTGCTTATCAAACAGGTTTTTACATTGTCTAGGTTAGATGGTAAGACTGTGTATGGGACGGTTTCCCACTGATTATCCAGTTTGTTAGTGCGTCTCTTTCTTTTGAGCACTTGATCACCTTCTTGTAATGGCATTGCTTGAGCATGTTTGTTAGAAGTTTTCTCTTGTCTTGCTCTTGCTTGTTGTAAGCTCCTTTCTACACATTCTTGCACTTGTTGATACTGTTTCTGACTTTTAGTATCCCAATGTGATTCTTCTTCTACTTCTGTATCTGGTTTTTCAATTCCCATTTCTAGATCAATTGGTAATTTACCGGGTCTTGCACGCATAAGGTGGCTGGAGTGCAGTTTGTAGAACTCAAGGGGACATGGTTGTATAAGTCTACCAAATCAGGTAATTTATCTGGCCACTGGTTTCTTTCTGATTCTGGTAAGGTCTTTAACAGTTCGATTACGATATGATTCATCTTCTCGCATAAACCATTTGTTTGGGGATGATAAATTGTTGTGTGGATTTTCTTACAACCGTACATATTGCAGAATTCCTTGAATAGTTCTGATTCAAAAGCTGGACCTTGGTCTGCAAGGACTTGTTCTGGGTAACCATGTGGTCTACAGAAATGCGTCTGGAATGCTTTTGCTGCCGTCTTTGCTGTCAGATCTTTAACTGGTAGCACCACTAAGAAGCGTGAGTAATGGTCCACGATGGTTAAGGCACAGACATAGCCTGACCGGCTTGGTGACAATTTGACGTGGTCTAACGCGACTAGCTCGAGTGGCTGCTTGGTTACTATTGGTTGAAGCGGAGCTTTCTGTAGATCTTTCCTTCTGAGGTTGCATGCGGCACATACTCTACACCATAGTTCAATGGATCTTCTCATGCCAACCCAATAGAATTTGTCTCTCAGGATCGCTTCTAACTTCTTCCATCCAAAATGACCTGCGCTGTCATGATAAGCTTCTAAGACCATTTGAGTGGCTCGCTTGGGCACGATTATCTGCCAGACCAGTTCATGCGTTTTAGGATTGGTATGTGTTCTGCAGAGCTACCCTTGATGCAGGAACAACTTGCCTCTATCTTTCCATAGCTGTATAGCTGTATAGCTTCAGCTGGGGCATTCTGATCAGGGTGTGCACGTTGTTGCGTAAGCAGTTTTTTCACTAGCTTCACGGCTGAATCATTATCTTGGGCTTCGGCCCATCCGTAGTGTCTTAACGGGTTAAGATTTACTTCCTGCTCTCTTTGATAGATGCCGGGTTGATAATCAAATTTATTGAAGAAACCTCCCAATGATCTATTATATAAAACCCGAAGGCCACTTCCGGAGGAGGCCACGCCCACTTCCGTGATGGTCGTCGCCCAGGCTCATCCAGTGCAGTGTAGCCAGGCTGCCCCCGGCTACAGTCACCGACACACGGAACGTTCCGATCTCGGAAGTTCCGTGTGCCCTCCTGCCACTCCCCTCCAGCCAGTACCTACATACCGGGGGGGCAGGGGGGCCCATTGCCCGCCACCTCGGAGGGCCACACACACCCTGGGGTACCCGTGCTCCCTGCCGTGTGCCTGGAGAGGAGGGAGGGCGGGACTTCCTCTCCTGCAGCTCTGCCCGCCCTCCTCTCCTCCTACACCCGAAGCCCGGCCACCGGTAAGTCTGCAGCCATACACGCTGCTGTGCCCTCCAGCCTGTGTGCCCCCTCTGCCCTCTGTCCTCTGCGTCCTCTGCCCCCTCTGTGTCCTCTGCCCCCTGTCCTCTGCCCCTGTCCTCTGCCCCCTGTCCTCTGTGTCCTCTGCCCCCTGTCCTCTGTGTCCTCTGCCCCCTGTCCTCTGTGTCCTCTGCCCCTGTCCTCTGTGTCCTCTGCCCCTCTCCTCTGTGTCCTCTGCCCCCTGTCCTCTGTCCCCTGTCCTCTGTGTCCTCTGCCCCTGTCCTCTGTGTCCTCTGCCCCTGTCCTCTGCCCCCTGTCCTCTGTGTCCTCTGCCCCTGTCCTCTGTGTCCTCTGCCCCCTGTCCTCTGTGTCCTCTGCCCCCTGTCCTCTGTGTCCTCTGCCCCCTGTCCTCTGTGTCCTCTGCCCCCTGTCCTCTGTGTCCTCTGCCCCTGTCCTCTGCCCCCTGTCTCTGTGTCCTCTGCCCCCTGTCCTCTGTGTCCTCTGCCCCCTGTCCTCTGTGTCCTCTGCCCCCTGTCCTCTGTATCCTCTGCCCCCTGTCCTCTGTGTCCTCTGCCCCCTGTCCTCTGCCCCTGTCCTCTGTGTCCTCTGCCCCTGTCCTCTGTGTCCTCTGCCCCTGTCCTCTGTGTCCTCTGCCCCCTGTCCTCTGTGTCCTCTGCCCCCTGTCCTCTGTGTCCTCTGCCTCCTCTGCCCCCTCTGTGTCCTCTGCCCCCTGTCCTCTGTGTCCTCTGCCCCCTGTCCTCTGTCCTCTGCCTCCTCTGCCCCCTCTGTGTCCTCTGCCCCTCGTCCTCTGTGTCCTCTGCCCCCTGTCCTCTGTGTCCTCTGCCCCTGTCCTCTGTGTCCTCTGCCCCCTGTCCTCTGTGTCCTCTGCCCCCTGTCCTCTGTGTCCTCTGCCCCCTGTCCTCTGTGTCCTCTGCCCCCTGTCCTCTGTGTCCTCTGCCCCCTGTCCTCTGTGTCCTCTGCCCCTGTCCTCTGCCCCCTGTCCTCTGCCCCCTGTCCTCTGCCCCCTGTCCTCTGTGTCCTCTGCCCCCTGTCCTCTGTGTCCTCTGCCCCTGTCCTCTGTGTCCTCTGCCCCCTGTCCTCTGTGTCCTCTGCCCCCTGTCCTCTGTGTACTCTGCCCCTGTCCTCTGTGTCCTCTGCCCCTGTCCTCTGTGTCCTCTGCCCCTGTCCTCTGTGTCCTCTGCCCCCTGTCCTCTGTGTCCTCTGCGTCCTCTGCCCCCTGTCCTCTGCGTCCTCTGCCCCCTGTCCTCTGCTTCCTCTGCCCCCTGTCCTCTGCGTCCTCTGCCCCTGTGTGTCCTCTGCCTCCTGTCCTCTGCGTCCTCTGCCCCCTGTCCTCTGCGTCCTCTGCCCCCTCTGTGTCCTCTGCCCCCTGTCCTCTGCCCCCTGTCCTCTGCGTCCTCTGCCCCCTCTGTGTCCTCTGCCCCCTCTCCTCTGCGTCCTCTGCCCCCTCTGTGTCCTCTGCCCCCTGTCCTCTGCCCCCTGTCATCTGCGTCCTCTGCCCCCTCTGTGTCCTCTGCCCCCTGTCCTCTGCCCCCTGTCCTCTGCCCCCTGTCCTCTCTGCCCCTGTCCTCTGCGTCCTCTGTGTCCTCTTCCCCCTGTCCTCTGCGTCCTCTGCCCCCTGTCCTCTGCGTCCTCTGCCCCCTGTCCTCTGCGTCCTCTGCCCCCTGTCCTCTGCGTCCTCTGCCCCCTGTCCTCTGCGTCCTCTGCCCCCTGTCCTCTGCGTCCTCTGCCCCCTGTCCTCTGCGTCCTCTGCCCCCTGTCCTCTGCGTCCTCTGCCCCCTGTCCTCTGCCCCCTGTCCTCTGCGTCCTCTGCCCCCTCTGTGTCCTCTGCCCCCTGTCCTCTGCCCCCTGTCCTCTGCCCCCTGTCCTCTGCCCCCTGTGTCCTCTGCCCCCTGTCCTCTGCCCCCTGTCCTCTGCGTCCTCTGCCCCCTCTGTGTCCTCTTCCCCCTGTCCTCTGCGTCCTCTTCCCCCTGTCCTCTGCGTCCTCTTCCCCCTGTCCTCTGCGTCCTCTGCCCCTGTCCTCTGCGTCCTCTGCCCCCTGTCCTCTGCGTCCTCTGCCCCCTCTGTGTCCTCTGCCCCCTGTCCTCTGCGTCCTCTGCCCCCTCTGTGTCCTCTGCCCCTCTGTGTCCTCTGCCCCCTCTGTGTCCTCTGCCCCCTGTCCTCTGCCCCCTGTCCTCTGCCCCCTGTCCTCTGCCCCCTGTCCTCTGTGTCCTCTGCCCCCTCTGTGTCCTCTGCCCCCTGTCCTCTGCCCCCTGTCCTCTGCCCCCTGTCCTCTGCGTCCTCTGCCCCCTGTCCTCTGCGTCCTCTGCCCCCTGTCCTCTGCGTCCTCTGCCCCCTGTCCTCTGCGTCCTCTGCCCCCTGTCCTCTGCGTCCTCTGCCCCCTCTGTCTCCTCTGCCCCCTGTCCTCTGCGGCCTCTGCCCCCTGTCCTCTGCCCCCTGTCCTCTGCGTCCTCTGCCCCCTGTCCTCTGCGTCCTCTGCCCCCTGTCCTCTGCGTCCTCTGCCCCCTGTCCTCTGCGTCCTCTGCCCCCTGTCCTCTGCGTCCTCTGCCCCCTGTCCTCTGCGGCCTCTGCCCCCTGTCCTCTGCGGCCTCTGCCCCCTGTCCTCTGCGGCCTCTGCCCCCTGTCCTCTGCGGCCTCTGCCCCCTGTCCTCTGCGTCCTCTGCCCCCTGTCCTCTGCGTCCTCTGCCCCCTCTGTGTCCTCTGCCCCCTCTGTGTCCTCTGCGTCCTCTGCCCCATCTGTGTCCTCTGCCCCCTCTGCGTCCTCTGCCCCCTCTGCGTCCTCTGCCCCCTCTGCGTCCTCTGCCCCCTCTGCGTCCTCTGCCCCCTCTGCGTCCTCTGCCCCCTTTGTGTCCTCTGCCCCCTCTGCACCCTCTCCTCTGCGTCCTCTGCCCCATGTCCTCTGCGTCCTCTGCCCCCTGTCCTCTGCCCCTGTCCTCTGCCCCTGTCCTCTGCGTCCTCTGCCCCCTGTCCTCTGCCCCTGCCCTCTGCCCCCTGTCCCCTGTCCTCTGCATCCTCTGCCCCCTCTGTGTCCTCTGCCCCCTCTGTGTCCTCTGCCCCCTCTGTGTCCTCTGCCCCCTCTGTGTCCTCTGCCCCCTCTGTGTCCTCTGCCCCCTCTGTGTCCTCTGCCCCCTCTGTGTCCTCTGCCCCCTCTGTGTCCTCTGCCCCCTCTGTGTCCTCTGCGTCCTCTGCCCCCTCTGTGTCCTCTTCACCCTGTCCTCTGCCCCCTCTGTGTCCTCTGCCCCCTGTCCTCTGCGTCCTCTGCCCCCTCTGTGTCCTCTGCCCCCTGTCCTCTGCGTCCTCTGCCCCTCTGTGTCCTCTGCCCCCTGTCCTCTGCGTCCTCTGCCCCCTGTCCTCTGCCCAGCCGCCTCTGCCCCCTGTCCTCTGCCCAGCCGCCTCTGCCCCCTGTCCTCTGCGCTGACCACTCTGCCCACGTCGCTGCACTGACCAATCTCACCGCACTCACTGCTAACCACTGAGCCACCGCACTCACTGCTAACCACTGAGCCACCGCACTCACTGCTAACCACTGAGCCACCGCACTCACTGCTAACCACTGAGCCACCGCACTCACTGCTAACCACTGAGCCACCGTATACTCTGCTACCCACTGAGCCGCCTGTATACACACAATTCATTTCACCGCACTCCCGTAACTATTAGTAAATAAACTATATATGGATTCTAGACTACCCGATTCTTTAGAATCAGGCCGCCATCTAGTCTAGTAACAGTATAATCTTCAAAATTAAAACAACTCTAAATGCCCTGTTCCACATTATTAGGCACAGGAGAGTTTGTAAACATTTGATATGTTTGAAAGAAGTGAAAATGGTGATTTGTTGAATTTGCAGCATTAGGAGGTCACATTCACTGAAATAAAAAGCTATTTAACTCCAAACCTCCTAACAGGCCAAGTTACATGGTAACATAGGAACCCTTCTTTGATGTCACCTTCACAATTCTTGCATCCATTGATCTTGTGAGTTTCTGGAGAGTTTCTGCTTGTATTTTTTGCATGATGTCAGAATCGCCTCCCAGAGCTGCTGTTTTGATGTGAACTGCCTCCCATCCTAGATCTTTTGCTTGATTATGCATTATGATTTGCAGATGAATGTTTCGTCTAACCCCGTGAGCCGCTGACACTTTGTGTGTAGAACGTCACTGGGGAGCGCGGGAGGATGAATGGGCCCCGTCCTATAAAGTGTTTCCTCCACCGCTCGCCCATGACTCACGCTGCAACTGCCCCATAACCAACACTTATTAACTAACGCCTTTCACAGCTCACATTCATAGTTCACTTCTCTATGAATCGCAGATGAAATCTAATTACAGACACGAGCAGGTAACGAAAGCGCCGCACTCAGAAGAACTGCAGGATTCCAGAAAGATCAGCCCCAGAGGACAAGAGGAGGAAGAGAAAGAGCGAGGGAGGAGAAGATAGGAGAGGAGGAGCAGAGAATAGAATGTAAGGAGGGAGCGAAGACCAAGGAAGAAGGGAAAAAAGAAGAAGGGGAGAAAGAAGAATAGAATGTAAGGAGAGAGCGAAGACCAAGGAAGAAGGGAAAAAAGAAGAAGGGGAGAAAGAAGAATAGAATGTAAGGAGGGAGCGAAGACCAAGGAAGAAGGGAAAAAAGAAGAAGGGGAGAAAGAAGAATAGAATGTAAGGAGAGAGCGAAGACCAAGGAAGAAGGGAAAAAAGAAGAAGAAGGGGAGAAAGAAGAATAGAATGTAAGGAGAGAGCGAAGACCAAGGAAGAAGGGAAAAAAGAAGAAGGGGAGAAAGAAGAATAGAATGTAAGGAGGGAGCGAAGACCAAGGAAGAAGGGAAAAAAGAAGAAGGGGAGAAAGAAGAATAGAATGTAAGGAGAGAGCGAAGACCAAGGAAGAAGGGAAAAAAGAAGAAGAAGGGGAGAAAGAAGAATAGAATGTAAGGAGAGAGCGAAGACCAAGGAAGAAGGGAAAAAAGAAGAAGAAGGGGAGAAAGAAGAATAGAATGTAAGAAGGAGGGAGCGAAGACCAAGGAAGAAGTGAACAAAAGAAGAAGGGGAGAAAGAAGAATAGAATGTAAGAAGGAGGGAGCGAAGACCAAAGAAGAAGGGAAAAAAGAAGAGGAGGAAGAGAAAGAGCGAGGGAGGAGAAGACAGGAGAGGAGGAGAGAATGGAATGTAAGGAGGAAGCGAAGACCATGGAAGAAGGGAAAAAAAGAAGAAGAGGAGAAAGAAGAATAGAATATAAGAAGGAGGGAGCGAAGACCAAAAAAAGAAGGGAAAAAAAGAAGAGGTGGAAGAGAAAGAGTGAAGTAGGAGAAGACAGGAGAGGAGGAGAGAAAGAAGAAGGGGAGAAAGAAGAATAGAATGTAATGAGAGAGAGAAGACCAAGGAAGAAGGGAACAAAAGAAGAAGGGGAGAAAGAGGAATAGAATGTAAGGAGGGAGGGAAGACCATGGAAGAAGGGAACAAAAGAAGAAGAAGGGGAGATAGAAGAATAGAATGTACGGAGGGAGAGAAGACCAAGGAAGAAGGGAACAAAAGAAGAAGGGGAGAAAGAAGAATAGAATGTAAGAAGGAGGGAGCGAAGACCAAGGAAGAAGGGAACAAAAGAAGAAGGGGAGAAGGAAGAATAGAATGTAAGAAGGAGGGAGTGAAGACCAAGGAAGAAGGGAACAAAAGAAGAAGGGGAGAAGGAAGAATAGAATGTAAGAAGGAGGGAGCGAAGACCAAGAAAGAAGGGAAAAAAGAAGAAGGGGAGAAAGAAGAATAGAATGTAAGAAGGAGGGAGCGAAGACCAAGAAAGAAGGGAAAAAAGAAGAAGGGGAGAAAGAAGAATAGAATGTAAGGAGAGAGCGAAGACCAAGTAAGAAGGGAAAAAAAGAATAGAATGTAAGGAGGGAGCGAAGACCAAGGAAGAAGGGAGAAAGAAGATGAGAAGGAAAGAAAAGTAGGAAGGAACAGGAGAGGGAGGAAACAGAGGAGGAGGGAGAGAAAGGTAAATAATGCAAGAAAGATGGAGCAAAGATGAAGGAAGAAGGGAAAAGGAATAAGAGGAGGAGAAGGAAAGAAGCAAATATTCTGTCCAGATCTGTGTGCATCATCATCATTATCTCCGCCATTTGTAAAGTGCAAAGATTGTTACCCCCTGCATGTATCACCAAGATAATTGGTGACCGAGCCATCCTTATCTCCATTGCTTCAGATAACACCTGAGTCTACGTTAAGCCCCGTTACATGGCACGACATCGTCAACATCACGGATACGTCACAAGTTTGGAGGCGTTTCAGCGATGTCGTTGCGACCTTGTTGCGTGTGACTCTGGTAAGTTGTAACGATAAATTGTTGGATCGGAGTTGACAGGTTACCAACATGTTGGAAAACCTGACGATCTCAACTCCAGCAACCTGCTGCATCGTTCTGTGTGACACCGCGATAACGATGTCGTGGACGACTTCACCCATTCACAGCAATGAGCAGGGATCGTTCGCGGTGTTTACGAATGATACCTGCTCACAACATCGTTGGTGAGTTGTCCACGATATCTAGATGTGTGACATCTCACCAGCGATGATGAAATTATGTAAAAAACGACCGCGCGCCCCTGAGATCGTTGCCGACATCGTTTCAATGTCGTGCCGTGTAACAGGGCCTTAGGATACTCAGAACCGGGCTTTGAGGCATCATGGGAGTCACAGGGATCGAGACCCTGGCGCTGTCATTAAAAGTTTGAGGAGGGCGGCTCTCTTCTTTAGGGAAGATCATGAGGAAGGGAATTTCATGGAGGAGAGAATGACCAGACCTGGGATGTCTATATTTACGTGACGCCACCCGCAGGTTGTGGCTATAGACAGCCGCCGCTGCACTACAGCAGAGTTGTTAAGCCCTCTACTGGTAGGGCTGACCTCCAGGGCAGCAGATGTTACTGAATGAGTTGGTAGCTATGATCCAGCACATGGCTGATGATGCATTAAGAAGGCCACAGACACAGCGGATTGCAGTCTGTAGATGTTTACTCACAGTCACTTTGCAACAGCCCGCTGAGCGCTGAGTTCACAGAGGCAGGGATCCAGCTACTCCCGGGTAATGGGATGACACTCAACCGGTACCCCTTCTCTCTGTCCTTTCTCTCTCGTCTCACACTGTGCTTGCTTCTCCCTCCTGCCTTGCACCTCGCTCACACAGAGCCCTGAGCCAATGACCGTGGGTCCCTCCTAGGGTTACCTTAGGATGAGCGCCAGGACTGTGCTGTCCCGTAGGATCAATCTCGCCCTAATCCTCACCTGGACCTAGTGTAGTGCGTGGCCTGGCTGTCCCGATACCGGTCTGTACCCTCCTTACCCTCAACAGGGGTGCAGTACTGCTCTGGCGACTCGATCCGCAGGGTCGCCACACTCCCCCCTCCTTAAACTCAGCACGTCCTTGGGCCCAACTAAAACAGAAACAAGTTGTATCAAGACAAGCACATTTTTTAAATGTTTATCATCAGGCAACAATAAATTTTTTCATCCCTTAATGGGAGGCGTTTTTACTTGAACGTTGCAAACTATAAAAGTATAAAGGGGTATAAATAACTTTTTACAGTGCCTACAGAGGCCAGTGCGATCCCTATCTCGGTATCCATCACACTGTTCTAGGTGTATATTAGGGGAGTGTCCTTCATCGGGTGTCTCTTTTGTCTTTGGGGGAACCCACCACCAAAAAAACCCCAATGTAGGCCCTGGGTGTGGCGACAGGGCTAGATGGACAAACCTTTTGGCAACGCCAGGTGGGTTTTTCTTCATAGTCTTAGCATCATATCAGCTATAAAACCAACAGGGAGCACACTGTTGTGCTATTTACACAAGAGTCCGGGCTACACATAGTCCATAGCCACACAGTCCTTGGTTCACATCCTATTCTACACTAAAGCACACATCCTTCCTCAAGCACACCTTAACTTTTACTAAGCAAAGGCTAAACACACATTCTCTTTACAGGAACACACTAACTAACTAAAACAAAACCTGAATATATATGACCTAACCTGGTCATCAATAATCCACTATTTACATGGCTGCTCTAACTGTACTATCGCATGTTGGATCACAGCTTCTTCTGTAACCCGGGCGGCACCTCATTGCCCGAGCTGTCCTTGCTCCTGCAGAGTCCCTGGATACTGCTTGCGCTAGTCCACGCAGCTTGGTCTCTCGCTGTGCCTGTCATCGGCGTCAGAGGCTCAGTCTGGGTAGCCACCTCCCGAATGCTAACCACCACCATGGATCCTCTCAGCACAGTCTGCATGGCGGCATCCCTGGTCCTGGGGCTTGGCTCCCTCAAGAGTGTGGACCGAAGCTGTGGCTGTTGGGGCTGTCTGGACGTGGCTGCTGGCTGTGACACCTGCGGTTACACTGGACAAGCGGGCGGCATATCCCTCATGAGATAGACATCAAGGGCATACAACCCACGCTCATCCAGGTGCTGGGTGAAGGTGACTTATCACCGGGATGCAGATCGCAGCCGGGATGACCCTCCGGCAGGTGGGATTCAATGTCCTGCTGGGTCACAAAGAAGTTCTCTTTTACTCCCCCCGTTCTCTGAGGAATCACCAGCCCAAACAGGAAACAACATGGCTTTCACAGGTTCAGCAGTATCCATCTTACTAAAGGGCGATTTGTCAGAACACAATAGCAGCCTCCAGTGGTAAGGAGTGGTACTCCAGCACAAAGTGAATAATAGCAGCTGTGATGACATGTACTTTTTCAATGTGGCATGGGTTAAGATTCTTAATTGGCCAGACATATTTACCTTTTTCTTGTTATTTCATGTTTGCTAAGCTATTGTTTTTGCCAGACTCTTAAGAGTCCTCCAGTTGTCCAAAATTTGTGTATTGCTAATTTAATGTAAATGACCTCAGCCATCATTGTTTTATTTTTGGATTGTAGACTAAATCTAAATAGCCTCAGCCCCTTTCTGTCCACATCATTCAAATGAACATTATGCAGTTGGATTGAAATTCATCCAATAAGAGAGCAGCCTTGTACATCCAATTCTAAAAGGACACAATATACCCGGAGGTGTAGGCTTACGCTATATAAAAGGGTCTGTTCATTAACCAGGAGTAACATGCTAGATGGCTTCAATCTAGCATCTGTGGATCCAGTTGGAAGGCCATATGCCCAGTCAAGGCTCTTCGGCACTGACTAAGGGGGTCAGAACCTGGATTACATAACTACATGGACTTCAGCATCGAATTCTAGGATTCGGCTGGGATAGCAGAGACTACATAAGAAATTGGTCCCAGGTTGGGACAATTTGGTCACCTGGCTACAGGTTTTGCTGTGCTCGGTCAGCTTCTTACACTTGTTGCCATTTCTCTCTCAGTCGGTGCCCGCCAAAAGAGGGGTGCTGCTGAATTGGAATAAGTGACCTAGAAGCCCCGAGACATGAATTTACTAATCCCTGATGAGCCAGCACAAGGGTAAAACCCTGTGGCTTGTTACATTTTATGTTTTTCTTGGTTATGTGTTATATGCCTTTGACTGTTAAGGATCCAGTAAAGCCTTATTATTGTGGTTACCTCATCCTGTGTTGTCTGAGTAGTGTTCTGCCCTCGGATATGGAGTGCAGGCGTTTAGTTGGATGAGGTCTGGTCCATGTGGTCTTTCTAAGGGGGGCCGGGCCAGCGGACGAGAACACCCACTAACCCCATATCTCCACAGCAGCCCCTAGTGTTCAGTCTAGAGAAAGACAACAGAATCCTTACACATGGTCTGAATGTCCACAAAATGGTGGATTAGGTTTTTATGGTAGCACCATAAAATTACGGATTTCCCATCTGCTGAACTCATATATGGTCTGTTCTTCGGAGGTCTCAATATCTATAACACTTATAGATTTACAGTTTCCCTCATATGTTTTACCATGGAGCTCACTGGCAAAAGATATTAGTGTCATTTTCCCCTCATGCATTCACCTTTTGATAGACAGTAAACACGACACAGCTGTGATTATCTTAACTGTCAGAAATCCATTTGCTATGAATCTGGCCATCGCCCAACAAAGCAAAGTGGTGTTTTGCATTTTCCATGTCGTATGAATTCTGAAAATATAATTTTCATAACTGTAAAAATAATGTGGTGTATGAAATTTGTCTTAAAGGTTTTCTAGCTGAAACAAAAGTCTTTGCTTCATCTTTGCTTCCTGCCACATAGTTCTTATTTCATAAACGTCATCAAACTGCATTATTTAGGCTTCCTTAATTACCCTACTGGATGGGGAGTTAGAAAGGTAAGCTTAATGCAGCTACAATGTGTGTGTGGGGTTTTACACAGAAGGGAGTAAAGTGTTAGCTCCTGAACAAGGTTCCTGACAGATGGACTATAGATAATAAAGGAGGAACTCTACATAATAAGAGACAATTATATACATAGGAGAGGAAACTATATGACAATGCAGTGCGGTATGTGTAATAACTATGTGTAACATCTTAAAGACATGACTTATTTTGAAGTTTTAAATATATTTCTAAAGGTGCTAGTCATATGAATTTCTCACTAGATGTCGGTAACAACCCATCTAATCCACACAGGCAAATAAATCAAACCATAGATGTCAATAAATGATGTGCAATAATGAGAACTGACACAGGAAAAAGTATTGAACACATGAAGAAAGAGAGGAGCAAAAAGCCCTGGAAAGTCCTGACACCAGCTGAAATCCATCAGTCATTAGAAAACAATTCCGACACTTAGTAATCATAATATCAGCTGGTTCAACTGATGCTCTATAAAAAGGAGTCTCATTACCAAAAGTCACACAAGAAACATCTCATCATGGGTAAAGCCAGTGAGCCGTCTCATATTGGTCACAGAACAATTTCTCAACTACTGAAGGTTCCAGTGAGCTCTGCTGGGGCCACAATCCAGAAATGGAAAGAACATTTCACCATAAAGCAGCCACGACTAGATGCTTATCACTAGATTTCACACAGAGGAGTGAAAGGAATTATCAGAAGAGATGTCCAAGAGCCAAGGACACCTGTGGAGAGCGATAGAAAGACCTGGAATCAGCAGGTACAATGGTTTCATATAAAACAATAAGTAATACTCTCCCCCCATGGCCTGTATGTACGCTCCTCTATGCACGCTCACCACGCAAGACTCCATCACTGAACAAAAAGCAGGTTAAAGAGTGTTTAAAGTTTACTCAACAACAAAATACTGGAGAATATGAGACCAAAACTGATCTCTTTGGAGGCCATAATACACCATGTCTGGAGGCCAAAAGGCAACAGTGAAGTCTGGAGGTGGGACATCATGGTGTGGGATGTTTATCAGCATACAGCACTGACAGGAAGGATGAATGGAGGAATGTACTGAGACATTCCAGATAAACATCTGCTGCATCTACCAGGATGATGAAGATGAAATGAAGGCAACATTTCACAAGACACTGATCCCAAACACTCAGCCAAGGAGACTGCTAGGCACAGATTACATACAGTGGGGGACCTTTATAAATGTATTCTGCAGTAATCTGACAATGTAAAGCATGGTGAGATCCCGTCACATGAGCCCAGAGCCCGGCACTAGATCTCCGGCGAGCCCGGTGACAATGTAAAGCATGGTGAGGTCCCGTCATGTGAGCCCAGCACCCAGCACTAGACCTCCGGCAAGCCCGGTGACAATGTAAAGCATGGTGAGGTCCCGTCACGTGAGCCCAGTGCCCAGCACTAGACCTCCGGCGAGCCTGGTGACAATGTAAAGCATGGTGAGGTCCCGTCATGTGAGCCCAGAGCCCGGCACTAGATCTCCGGCGAGCCCGGTGACAATGTAAAGCATGGTGAGGTCCCGTCACATGAGCCCAGCACCCAGCACTAGACCTCCGGCGAGCCTGGTGACAATGTAAAGCATGGTGAGGTCCCGTCACGTGAGCCCAGTGCCCAGCACTAGACCTCCGGCGAGCCCGGTGACCATGTAAAGCATGGTGAGGTCCCGTCACGTGAGCCCAGAGCCCAGCACTAGACCTCCGGCGAGCCCGGTGACGATGTAAAGCATGGTGAGGTCCCGTCACGTGAGCCCAGCGCCCAGCACTAGACCTCCGGCGAGCCCGGTGACCATGTAAAGCATGGTGAGGTCCCGTCATATGAGCCCACCGCCCAGCACTAGACCTCCGGCGAGCCCGGTGACAATGTAAAGAATGGTGAGGTCCCGTCACATGAGCCCAGCGCCCAGCACTAGACCTCCGGCGAGCCCGGTGACAATGTAAAGCATGGTGAGGTCCCGTCACATGAGCCCAGCACTAGACCTCCGGCGAGCCCGGTGACAATGTAAAGCATGGTGAGGTCCCGTCACATGAGCCCAGCGCCCAGCACTAGACCTCCGGCGAGCCCGGTGACAATGTAAAGCATGGTGAGGTCCCGTCACGTGAGCCCAGCGCCCAGCGCTAGACCTCCGGCGAGCCCGGTGACAATGTAAAGCATGGTGAGGTCCCGTCACATGAGCCCAGCACTAGACCTCCGGCGAGCCCGGTGACACCATCTGAGCCCATTACAGCAGAATTAATGCCGCTCTCAGCTGTGCAGCCGACAATTGATTCCACACGCTGCCCTCCGGCTACAAGACGTAAGAAGTTTCCAGGATTATTTCTGAGCCGCAGACATTCATCAGTGGATATATAGGAATACGAAGGAAAATAAACCCCAGCACCGGGCCCTACAGGGACCAATCGTGTTTAGTCTGTCTGCAGCGCGGCGTGAGGCGGAGCTGAGAAAATCGCATTACAACAGATGGGCAGATGATAAACGGATGAAGTGCTGAGCTGTGAAGCCCACCGGCGCGTTACTAAAGGGGGAGGGGGCGGCGGGATTTCACGAAAGCTTAACTCTGCGCACGGCGGAACCGGAGCCTCACACTAACTATGGCAGCTCGATAACGACCCACACGAGACCCCCGACTAATAAAGAGCAAGAGATCTGCAACCATCAATATACTAAGATCTGTCCTATGTAACACCACAGATAACACAAGGAGGTCTCCAGCAGTCCTATGTAACACCACAGATAACACAAGGAAGTCACCCACAGTCCTATGTAACACCACAGATAACACAAGGAGGTCACCCGCAGTCCTATGTAACACCACAGATAACACAAGGAAGTCACCCACAGTCCTATGTAACACCACAGATAACACAAGGAGGTCACCCGCAGTCCTATGTAACACCACAGATAACACAAGGATGTCATCCGAAGTCATATGTAACACCACAGATAAAATAGTGATATCTCTGAGTATGGATAATGTAGTAGATGTCACCTGCAGTCCTATGTAACACCACAGATAACACAGTGATATCTCTGAGTACAGATAATGGAGTAGATGTCACCTGCAGTCCTATGTAACACCACAGATAACACAGTGATATCTCTGAGTACAGATAATGTAGTAGATGTCACCCGCAGCTATATGTAACACCACAGATAACACAAGGATGTCACCTGCAGTCCTATGTAACACCACATATAATTCAGGGATGTCACCTGCAGTCCCATGTAACACCAAGATAACACAGGGATGTCACTGCATTCTATATAACACTGCAGGTAACATAGAGATGTCACCTGCAGTCCTATGTAACACTACATATCACACAATGATATCTATAAGTAAAGATAATGTAGTAGATGTCACCTGCAGTCCTATGCAACACCACAGATAACACAGTGATATCTCTGAGTACAGATAATGTAGTAGATGTTACCTGCAGTCCTATGTAACACCACAAATAACACAGTGATATCTCTGAGTACAGATAATGTAGTAGATGTCACCTGCAGTCCTATGTAACACCACATATAACACAGTGATATTCCTGAGTACAAATAATGTATATACAAGAATATAACTACTGTATACTGCCCTATGTACAAAATATAACTACTATAATACTGCTCCTATATGCAAGAATATAACTACTATAATACTGCCCCTATGTACAAGAATATAACTACTATAATACTGCTCCTATATACAAGAATATAAACTACTATAATACTGCCCCTATATACAGAATATAACTACTATAATACTGCTCCTATATACAAGAATATAACTACTATAATACTGCTCCTATTACAAGAATATTAACTACTATAATACGATGTCCTATATACAAGATACAAGTATAACTACTATAATAACTGCCCCTATTACAAGAATATAACTACTATAATACTGCCCTATATACAAGAATATAACTACTATAATACTGCCCCTATTACAAGAATATAACTACTATAATACTGCCCTATATACAAGAATATAACTACTATAATACTGCCCCTATATACAAGAATATAACTACTATAATACTGCCCTATATACAAAATATAACTACATAATACTGCTCCTATATACAAGAATATAACTACTATATACTGCCCTATATACAAGAATATAACTACTATAATACTGCCCTATATACAAAATAACTACTATAATACTGCTCCTATATACAGAATATAATACTATAATACTGCTCCTATATACAAGAATATAACACATATACTGCTCTATATACAAGATATACTACTATAATACTGCTCCTATATACAAGAATATAACTACTATAATACTCCCCTATACAGAAATTAACTACCATAATCTATGCTCCTAATAAAAATATATACTGAACATACTACTATAATACTGCTCCTATATACAAAATAACACTATAATACTGCCTATATACAGAATATAATACCCTCAGTCCTATTAAACTCCTCCATATACATGAATATAACATATTATTCATCCAGAAAATACAATATATCCTAACAGATATTATTATGCATCCTATTACAAAAAAACATATACTTATACAATAATAATACCATCATAAACACAATACACTATATCAGATAATATGATCTGCTCCTATAAACCTAATAGCCTATACAGAATAAATTACGCTCCTATACAAATACACTATATCTCTATACAGATAATATATACTGCCTATAAAAATACACTAATCCTATACAGATAAATATATACTGCTCCTATACAAAATACACATATATCATACAGATAATATTAATACCCTTTAAAAATAACACATATCTCTATTACAAAATATAATACTGCCTATTCAGATAACACAATACCTATACAGATAATTATAATACTGCCATTACACACAAATACTGCCTAATACAAGAATAAACACTATATACTGCCCTATTCAAATTAACACATATATGCTCCATACAAGAAATAATACTATAATCCCTATATACAAGATTAACTAACTGCCTAATCAAAACTATATAACTCCTATACAGAATATAACTACTATAAACTGCCTATATACAAGAATAAACTACTATATACTGCCATAACAAGATATAACTACATAATACGCCTTTACAAGAATATAACTACTAAATACTGCTATACAATTACTACTATAAACTGCCATTACAAAAACTATAATACTGCCCTATATCAAAATATACATAATCGCCTATAAAAGATATAACTACTATAATACTGCCCTATTACAAGAATAAACTCTATATACTGCTATACAAAATAAACTACTATAATACTGCCCTATTACAAGATATAACATATAATACTGCCTATTACAAGAATATAACTACTATAATACTGCTATTACAAAATAATACATAATACTGCTATACAAGAATATAACTACTATAATCTGCCTATACAAGATATAACACTATAATACTGCCTATATACAAGATATAACTACTATAATACTGCCTATTACAAAAAACTACAATACTGCCCTATACAAGAAATAACTACTATATACTGCCCCTTACAAGATTAACACTATAATACTGCCCTATATACAAGAAATACTTAATACTGCCTATATACAAGATATAACTACTATAATATGCCCCTATATACAAGAATATAATACTATAATACTGCCCTATACAAGAATATATACATAATACTGCCCTATTACAGAATATATACTATAATACTGCCCTATATACAAGAAATACTACATAATATGCCTAAACAGAATATAACTATAATCTGCCTATATACAAGATATATACTATAATACTGCCTATAACAAGAATATAACTACTAATACTGCCCTATTACAAGAATATAACTACTATAATACTGCCTAACAAATATAACTATATAATACTGCCATACAAAATACTACTATAATACGCCTATTACAAGAATATACTACTATAATACTGCCCTATATACAAGAATATAACTACTATAATACTGTCCCATATACAAGAATATAACTACTATAATACTGCTCCTATATACAAGAATATAACTACTATTAATACTGCCCTATATACAAAATATAACTACTATAATACTGCTCCTATATACAAGAATATAACTACTATAATACTGCTCCTATATACAAGAATATAACTACTATAATACTGCCCTATATACAAGAATATAAACTACTATAATACTGCCCTCTATAATACAAGAATATAACTACTATAATACTGCTCCTATTACAAGAAATAACTACTATAATACTGCTCCTATATACAAGAATATAACTACTATAATACTAGCACCTATATACAAGAATATAACTACTATAATACTGCCCTATATACAAGAATATAACTACTATAATACTGCCCTATGTACAAGAATATAACTACTATAATACTGCCCCTATATACAAGAATATAACTACTATAATACTGCTCCTATATACAAGAATATAACTACTATAATACTGCTTCCTATATACAAGAATATAACTACTATAATACTGCCCCTATATACAAGAATATAACTACTATAATACTGCCCCTATATACAAGAATATAACTACTATAATACTGCCCCTATATACAAGAATATAACTACTATAATACTGCCCCTATATACAAGAATATAACTACTATAATACTGCCCCTATATACAAGAATATAACTACTATAATACTGCCCCTATATACAAGAATATAACTACTATAATACTGCCCCTATATACAAGAATATAACTACTATAATACTGCCCCTATATACAAGAATATAACTACTATAATACTGCTCCTATATACAAGAATATAACTACTATAATACTGCTCCTATATACAAGAATATAACTACTATAATACTGCTCCTATATACAAGAATATAGCTACTATAATACTGCCCCTATATACAAGAATATAACTACTATAATACTGCCCCTATATATAAGAATATAACTACTATAATACTGCTCCTATATACAAGAATATAACTACTATAATACTGCCCCTATATACAAGAATATAACTACTATAATACTGCCCCTATATACAAGAATATAACTACTATAATACTGCTCCTATATACAAGAATATAACTACTATAATACTGATCCTATATACAAGAATATCTTATATATAAAACCCGAAGGCCACTTCCGGAAAGGGCCACGCCCACTTCCGTGATGGTCTTCGCCCAGGGCTGGTGACGTCACCAAGTGCAGTGTAGCCGGCCTGCCCCCGGCTACAGGGACCCGCGGAGAAACGTTCCGGCCAGGAACATTCCTGTCTGTCCCAGCCGCCTCTGCACTCAACGCTCCAGCCGCCTCTGCCCACCTCGCGACTGGCTCCGCCCACCTCGCGGGCCTCACGATAGGCTCCGCCCACCTCCCCCCGTGCCTCGCGCTAAGCTCCGCCCACCTCCCCGGGTCTCCTGTCAAGCTCCGCCTACCTCTCGGGTCTCCCCCGTGCTCCGCCCACCTCGCGGCCCTCGCGATAGGTTCCGCCTACCTCCCGGGACTCCCGCTAAGCTCCGCCCACCTCCCGGGGCTCCCGTCAAGCTCCGCCTATCTCTCGAGGCTCTCCCTGGCTCCGCCCACCTCGCGGCCCTCGCTACAGGCTCCGCCTACCTCCCGGGCCTCCCGCTAAGCTCCGCCCACCTCCCCGGGGCTCCCGTCAAGCTCTGCCTATCTCTCGGGGCTCACCCTGGCTCCGCCCACCTCGCGGGGCTCCCTCCTGGCTCCGCCCACCTCACCTGCGCTGACCACTGAGCCTCCATCCTGGCCTGACCACTGAGCCTCCGTCCTGCGCTGACCAACGAGCCTCCCTCCTGCGCTGACCACCGAGCCTCCTTCCTGCGCTGACCACCGAGCCTCCGTCCTCTGCTGACCACCGAGCTGCCGTCCTAGACTCAACACCGAGCCTCCGTCCTGCCCTGACCACTGAGCCTCCGTCCTCTGCTGACCACAGAGCTCCGTCCTCGCCTGACCACCGACCCTCCGTCCTGCGCTGACCACCGAGCCTCCGTCCTCTGCTGACCACAGAGCCCCCGTCCTCGCCTGACCACCGACCCTCCGTCCTGCGCTGACCACCGAGCCTCCGTCCTCTGCTGACCACCGAGCCTCCGTCCTCTGCTGACCACCGAGCCGCCGTCCTAGACTCACCACCGAGCCTCCGTCCTGCCCTGACCACTGAGCCTCCGTCCTCTGCTGACCACAGAGCCCCCCTCCTCGCCTGACCACCGACCCTCCGTCCTGCGCTGACCACCGAGCCTCCGTCCTCTGCTGACCACAGAGCCCCCGTCCTCGCCTGACCACCGACCCTCCGTCCTGCGCTGACCACTGAGCCTCCATCCTGGCCTGACCACTGAGCCTCCGTCCTGCGCTGACCAACGAGCCTCCCTCCTGCGCTGACCACCGAGCCTCCTTCCTGCGCTGACCACCGAGCCTCCGTCGTCTGCTGACCACCGAGCCGCCGTCCTAGACTCAACACCGAGCCTCCGTCCTGCCCTGACCACTGAGCCTCCGTCCTCTGCTGACCACAGAGCTCCGTCCTCGCCTGACCACCGACCCTCCGTCCTGCGCTGACCACCGAGCCTCCGTCCTCTGCTGACCACAGAGCCCCCGTCCTCGCCTGACCACCGACCCTCCGTCCTGCGCTGACCACCGAGCCTCCGTGCTCTGCTGACCACCGAGCCTCCGTCCTCTGCTGACCACCGAGCCGCCGTCCTAGACTCACCACCGAGCCTCCGTCCTGCCCTGACCACTGAGCCTCCGTCCTCTGCTGACCACAGAGCCCCCCTCCTCGCCTGACCACCGACCCTCCGTCCTGCGCTGACGACCGAGCCTCCGTCCTCTGCTGACCACAGAGCCCCCGTCCTCGCCTGACCACCGACCCTCCATCCTGCTCTGACCACCGAGCCTCCGTCCTCTGCTGACCACAGAGCCACCGTCCTGCCCTGACTACCAACCCTCCGTCCTGCCCTCACCACTGACCCTCCGTCCTGCGCTCACCACCGACCCTCCGTCCTTGGCTGACCACTCACCCTCTGTCCTGTGCCGACCATTCTGCCCCATCCTGCGCTGACCACTGTGCCTCCATCCGGCGCTGACCACTCAGCCTCCATCCTGCGCTGACCACTCAGCCTCCATCCTGTGCTGACCACTCCTCTGCTGACCACTTACTCCTGTGCTGACCACTCACTCCTGTGCTGACCACTGAGCCTCCATCCTGTGCTGACCACTGAGCCTCCATCCTGTGCTCACTACTGAGCCTCCATCCTGTGCTGACCACTGAGCCTCCATCCTGCACTGACCACTGAGCCTCCATCCTGCACTGACCACTGAGCCTCCATCCTGCGCTGTCCACTCTGCCCCCATCCTGTGCTCACCACTCTGCCCCCATCCTGCGCTCAACACTCTGCCTCCATCCTGCGCTGACCACTCTGCCTCCATCTTGCGAATACCACTCTGCCTTCATGCTGCACTGACCACTCAGCCACTGCGCAGTGCTAACCACTGAGCCAACGCACTGTGAAAACCACTGAGCCACCGCACTGTGCAAACCACTAAGCCTTCACACCGTCAAAACCACTGAGCCACCATATACACTGAAAACCACTGAGCCACCGTATACACTGCTAACCACTGAGCCACCATATACAGTGCTAACCACTGAGCCACCATATACAGTGCTAACCACTGAGCCACCATATACAGTGCTAACCACTGAGCCACCATATACAGTGCTAACCACTGAGCCACCTATACAGTGCTAACCACTGACCACCTATACAGTGCTAACCACTGAGCCACCATATACAGTGCTAACCACTGAGCCACCATATACAGTGCTAACCACTGAGCCACCATATACAGTGCTAACCACTGAGCCACCATATACAGTGCTAACCACTGAGCCACCATATACAGTGCTAACCACTGACCACCTATACAGTGCAACCACGAGCCACCATATACAGTGCTAACACTGAGCCACCTATACAGTGCTAACCACTGAGCCACCATATACAGTGCTAACCACTGAGCCACCATATACAGTGCTAACCACTGAGCCACCATTACAGTGCTAACCACTGAGCCACCATATACAGTGCTAACCACTGAGCCACCATACAGTGCTAACCACTGAGCCACCATATACAGTGCTAACCACTGAGCCACCATATACAGTGCTAACCCACTGAGCCACCATACAGCTAACCACTGAGCCACATATACAGTGCTAACCACTGAGCCACCATATACAGTGCTAACCACTGAGCCACCATATACAGTGCTAACCACTGAGCCACCATATACAGTGCTAACCACTGAGCCACCTATACAGTGCTAACCACTGAGCCACCGTATACATGCTAACCACTGAGCCACCATATACAGTGCTAACCACTGACCACCATACATGCTAACCACTGAGCCACCATATACAGTGCAACCACTGAGCCACCGTATACATCTAACCACTGAGCCACCATATACAGTGCTAACCACTGAGCACCATATACAGTGCTAACCACTGAGCCACATATACAGTGCTAACCACTGAGCCACCATATACAGTGCTAACCACTGAGCCACCATATACAGTGCTAACCACTGAGCCACCGTACAGTGCTAACCACTGAGCACCATATACAGTGCTAACCACTGAGCCACCGTATACAGTGCTAACCACTGAGCCACCATATAGTGCTAACCACTGAGCCACCATATACAGTGCTAACCACTGAGCCACCATATACAGTGCTAATCACTGAGCCACCATTTACAGTGCTAACCACTGAGCCACCGTATACAGTGCTAACCACTGAGCCACCATATACAGTGCTAACCACTGAGCCACCATATACAGTGCTAACCACTGAGCCAGCGTATACAGTGCTAACCACTGAGCCACCATATACAGTGCTAACCACTGAGCCACCATATACAGTGCTAACCACTGAGCCACCATACAGTGCTAACCACTGAGCCACCGTACAGTGCTAACCACTGAGCCACCATATACAGTGCTAACCACTGAGCCACCGTATACAGTGCTAACCACTGAGCCACCATATACAGTGCTAACCACTGAGCCACCATATACAGTGCTAACCACTGAGCCAGCGTATACAGTGCTAACCACTGAGCCACCATATACAGTGCTAACCACTGAGCCACCATATACAGTGCTAACCACTGAGCCACCGTATACAGTGCTAACCACTGAGCCACCGTACAGTGCTAACCACTGAGCCACCATATACAGTGCTAACCACTGAGCCACCGTATACAGTGCTAACCACTGAGCCACCATATAGTGCTAACCACTGAGCCACCATATACAGTGCTAACCACTGAGCCACCGTATACAGTGCTAACCACTGAGCCACCGTATACAGTGCTAACCACTGAGCCACCATATACAGTGCTAACCACTGAGCCACCATATACAGAGCTAACCACTGAGCCACCATATACAGTGCTAACCACTGAGCCACCATATACAGTGCTAACCACTGAGCCACCATACAGTGCTAACCACTGAGCACCGTATACAGTGCTAACCACTGAGCCACCATATACAGTGCTAACCACTGAGCCACCGTATACAGTGCTAACCACTCAGCCACCGTATACAGTGCTAACCACTGAGCCACCATATACAGTGCTAACCACTGAGCCACCATATACAGTGCTAACCACTGAGCCACCGTATACAGTGCTAACCACTGAGCCACCATATACAGTGCTAACCACTGAGCACCATATACAGTGCTAACCACTGAGCCACCGTATACAGTGCTAACCACTGAGCCACCATGTACAGTGCTAACCACTGAGCCACCATATACAGTGCTAACCACTGAGCCACCATATACAGTGCTAAACCACTGAGCCACCATATACAGTGCTAACCACTGAGCCACCATATACAGTGCTAACCACTGAGCCACCATATACAGTGCTAACCACTGAGCCACCATTACAGTGCTAACCACTGAGCCACCATATACAGTGCTAACCACTGAGCCACCATATACAGTGCTAACCACTGAGCCACCATATACAGTGCTAACCACTGAGCCACCATATACAGTGCTAACCACTGAGCCATCATATACAGTGCTAACCACTGAGCAACCATATACAGTGCTAACCACTGACCACTATACAGTGCTAACCCTGAGCTATACAGTGCTAACCACTGAGCACCATATACAGTGCTAACCTACACTGAAGTCTCACGACATATACAGTGCTAACCACTGAGCCACCATATAATTACAGTGGCTAACACACTGAGCCACCTATACAGGCTATAACCACGAGCCACCTATACAGTGCTTAACCACTGAGCCACATACAGTGCTAACCACTGAGCCACCATACAGTGCTAACCACTGAGCCACCATATACAGTGCTAACATGAGCCACTATACGTGCTAACCATGACACCATATACAGTGCTAACCACTGAGCCACCATATACAGTGCTAACCACTGAGCCACCATATACAGTGCTAACCACTGAGCCACCATATACAGTGCTAACCACTGAGCCACCATACAGTGCTAACCACTGAGCCACCGCAAACAGTGCTCAACCCATGACACCATTACAGTGCACCACTGAGCCACATATACAGTGCTAACCACTGAGCCACTGTATACAGTGCTAACCACTGAGCCCAACATTACAGTGCAAACCACTGAGCCACCATATCAGTGCTAACCACTGAGCCCCGATATACAGTGCTAACCACTGAGCCACCATATCAGTGCTAACCACTGAGCCACCATATACAGTGCTAACCACTGAGCCACCATATAGTGCTAACCACTGAGCCACCATATACAGTGCTAACCACTGAGCCACCGTATACAGTGCTAACCACTGAGCCACCATATACAGTGCTAACCACTGAGTCCACCATATACAGTGCTAACCACTAAGCCACCATATACAGTGCTAACCACTGAGCCACCATATACAGTGCTAACCACTGAGCCACCATATACAGTGCTAACCACTGAGCCACCATATACAGTGCTAACCACTGACCACCATATACAGTGCTACCCACTGAGCCACCATACTACATGAGTACCATATACTGCTAACCACTGAGCCACATATACAGTGCTAACCACTGAGCCACCATATACAGTGCTAACCACTGAGCCACACATATACAGTGCTAACCACTGAGCCATCATATACAGTGCTAACCACTGAGCCACCTATACAGTGCTAACCACTGAGCCACCATATACAGTGCTAACCACTGAGCCACCATATACAGTGCTAACCACTGAGCCACCATATACAGTGCTAACCACTGAGCCACCATATACAGTGCTAACCACTGAGCCACCATATACAGTGCTAACCACTGAGCCACCATACAGTGCTAACCACTGAGCCACCGTATACAGTGCTAACCACTGAGCCATCATACAGTGCTAACCACTGAGCCACCATATACAGTGCTAACCACTGAGCCACATATACAGTGCTAACCACTGAGCCACCATATACAGTGCTAACCACTGAGCCACCATATACAGTGCTAACCACTGAGCCACCATATACAGTGCTAACCACTGAGCCACCATATACAGTGCTAACCACTGAGCCACCGTATACAGTGCTAACCACTGAGCCACCGTATACAGTGCTAACCACTGAGCCACCATATACAGTGCTAACCACTGAGCCACCATATACAGAGCTAACCACTGAGCCACCATATACAGTGCTAACCACTGAGCCACCATATACAGTGCTAACCACTGAGCCACCATACAGTGCTAACCACTGAGCCACCGTATACAGTGCTAACCACTGAGCCACCATATACAGTGCTAACCACTGAGCCACCGTATACAGTGCTAACCACTCAGCCACCGTATACAGTGCTAACCACTGAGCCACCATATACAGTGCTAACCACTGAGCCACCATATACAGTGCTAACCACTGAGCCACCGTATACAGTGCTAACCACTGAGCCACCATATACAGTGCTAACCACTGAGCCACCATATACAGTGCTAACCACTGAGCCACGTATACAGTGCTAACCACTGAGCCACCATGTACAGTGCTAACCACTGAGCCACCATATACAGTGCTAACCACTGAGCCCCCATATACAGTGCTAACCACTGAGCCACCGTATACAGTGCTAACCACTGAGCCACCATATACAGTGCTAACCACTGAGCCACCATATACAGTGCTAACCACTGAGCCACCATGTACAGTGCTAACCACTGAGCCACCATATACAGTGCTAACCACTGAGCCACCATATACAGTGCTAACCACTGAGCCACCGTATACAGTGCTAACCACTGAGCCACCATATACAGTGCTAACCACTGAGCCACCATATACAGTGCTAACCACTGAGCCACCATATACAGTGCTAACCACTGAGCCACCATATACAGTGCTAACCACTGAGCCACCTATACAGTGCTAACCACTGAGCCACCATATACAGTGCTAACCACTGAGCCCACTGTATACAGTGCTAACCACTGAGCCACCATAAGTGCTAACCACTGAAGCCACCATATACAGTGCTAACCACTGAGCCACCATATACAGTGCTAACCACTGAGCCACCATATACAGTGCTAACCTGAGCACCATATACAGTGCTAACCACTGAGCCACCATATACAGTGCTAACCACTGAGCCACGATACAGTGCTAACCACTGAGCCACCATATACAGTGCTAACACTGAGCCACCATATACAGTGCTAACCACTGAGCCACCATATACAGTGCTAACCACTGAGCCACCATATACAGTGCTAACCACTGAGCCACCATATACAGTGCTAACCACTGAGCCACCATATACAGTGCTAACCACTGAGCCACCATATACAGTGCTAACCACTGAGCACCATATACAGTGCTAACCACTGAACCACCATATACAGTGCTAACCACTGAGCCACCATATACAGTGCTAACCACTGAGCCACCATATACAGTGCTAACCACTGAGCACCATATACAGTGCTAACCACTGAGCCACATATACAGTGCTAACCACTGAGCCATCATACAGTGCTAACCACTGAGCCACCATATACAGTGCTAATCACTGAGTCACCATATACAGTGCTAACCACTAAGCCACCATATACAGTGCTAACCACTGAGCCCATCATACAGTGCTAACCACTGAGCCACCATATACAGTGCTAATCACTGAGTCACCATTATACAGTGCTAACCACTAAGCCACCATATACAGTGCTAACCACTGAGCCACCATATACAGTGCTAACCACTGAGCCACCATATACAGTGCTAACCACGAGCACCGTATACAGTGCTAAACCACTGAAGCCACCGTATACAGTGCTAACCACTGAGCCACCATATACAGTGCTAACCACTGAGCCACCATATACAGTGCTAACCACTGATCACTATATACATGTAACCACTGAGCCACCGTATACAGTGCTAACCACTGAGCCACCATATACAGTGCTAACCACTGAGCCACCATATACAGTGCTAACCACTGAGCCACCATATACAGTGCTAACCACTGAGCCATCATATACAGTGCTAACTACTGAGCCACCTTATACATTGCTAACCACTGAGCCACCATATACAGTGCTAACCACTGAGCCACCATACAGTGCTAACCACTGAGCCACCGTATACACACAATTCATTTCACCGCACTCCCCTAACTAATAGTAAATAAACTATATATGGATTCTAGACCACCCGATTCTTTAGAATCGGGCCACCATCTAGTAACTACTATAATACTGCTCCTATATACAATAATATAACTACTATAATACTGCTTCTATATACAAGAATATAACTACTATAATACTGCCCCTATATACAAGAATATAACTACTATAATACTGCTCCTATGTACAAGAATATAACTACTATAATACTGCCCCTATATACAAGAATATAACTACTATAATACTGCTCCTATATACAAGAATATAACTACTATAATACTGCTCCTATATACAAGAATATAACTACTATAATACTGCTCCTATGTACAAGAATATAACTACTATAATACTGCCTCTATATACAAGAATATAACTACTATAATACTGCTCCTATATACAAGAATATAACTACTATAATACTGCTCCTATATACAAGAATATAACTACTATAATACTGCTCCTATATACAAGAATATAACTACTATAATACTGCCCCTATATACAAGAATATAACTACTATAATACTGCTCCTATGTACAAGAATATAACTACTATAATACTGCCCCTATATACAAGAATATAACTACTATAATACTGCTCCTATGTACAAGAATATAACTACTATAATACTGCCCCTATATACAAGAATATAACTACTATAATATTGCTCCTATATACAAGAATATAACTACTATAATACTGCTCCTATGTACAAGAATATAACTACTATAATATTGCCCCTATATACAAGAATATAACTACTATAATACTGCCCTAAATACAAGAATATAACTACTATAATACTGCCCCTATATACAAGAATATAACTACTATAATGCTGTTCCTATATACAAGAATATAACTACTATAATACTGCCCCTATATACAAGAATATAACTACTATAATACTGCTCCTATATACAAGAATATAACTACTATAATACTGCCCCCTATATACAAGAATATAACTACTATAATACTGCTCCTATATACAAGAATATAACTACTATATATACTGCCCCTATATACAAGAATATAACTACTATAATACTGCTCCTATATACAAGAATATAACTACTATAATACTGCCCCTATATACAAGAATATAACTACTATAATACTGCCCCTATATACAAGAATATAACTACTATAATACTGCCCCTATATACAAGAATATAACTACTATAATACTGCCCCTATATACAAGAATATAACTACTATAATACTGCCCCTATATACAAGAATATAACTACTATAATACTGCTCCTATATACAAGAATATAACTACTATAATACTGCCCCTATATACAAGAATATAACTACTATAATACTGCTCCTATATACAAGAATATAACTACTATAATACTGCCCCTATGTACAAGAATATAACTACTATAATACTGCCCCTATATACACAATAATAACTACTATGATACTGCTCCTATATACAAGAATATAACTACTATAATACTGCTCCTATATACAAGAATATAACTACAAATATACTGCCCCTATATACAAGAATATAACTACTATAATACTGCCCCTATATACAAGAATATAACTACTATAATACTGCCCCTATGTACAAGAATATAACTACTATAATACCGCCCCTATATACAAGAATATAACTACTATAATACTGCTCCTATATACAAGAATATAACTACTATAATACTGCCCCTATATACAAGAATATAACTACTATAATACTGCTCCTATATACAAGAATATAACTACTATAATACTGCTCCTATATACAAGAATATAACTACTATAATACTGCCCCTATATACAAGAATATAACTACTATAATACTGGCCCCTATATACAAGAATATAACTACTATAATACTGCTCCTATATACAAGAATATAACTACTATAATACTGCCCCTATATACAAGAATATAACTACTATAATACTGCCCCTATATACAAGAATATAACTACTATAATACTGCTCCTATATACAAGAATATAACTACTATAATACTGCCCCTATGTACAAGAATATAACTACTATAATACTGCCCCTATATACAAGAATATAACTACTATAATACTGCTCCTATATACAAGAATATAACTACTATAATACTGCCCCTATATACAAGAATATAACTACTATAATACTGCTCCTATATACAAGAATATAACTACTATAATACTGCCCCTATATACAAGAATATAACTACTATAATACTGCCCCTATATACAAGAATATAACTACTATAATACTGCCCCTATATACAAGAATATAACTACTATAATACTGCTCCTATATACAAGAATATAACTACTATAATACTGCCCTATGTACAAGAATATAACTACTATAATACTGCTCCTATGTACAAGAATATAACTACTATAATACTGCTCCTATCTGTAGGAATATTAGCATTTCTCTGCAGCTTTCATTACTTTTCTCCTGACTGACACATTCTTTGTGTTTTTGACCTCTTGGGTCTTTTCTTTATCGGTTTCCTCCTGTACTCGGTGTTGGTGTCAGTGAGGGGCGCGGTGCTCGGACACTTGCCTTTGCTGCTCCCTCCTGACGTTGGGTGGTGATCGCACATTAGTCACTGACTTTGACAGTCTTGTCTCTTCAGCTTCCTGGTGTTTCGGGACCTTCCTGTTGTCTCCTCGTCCTCCTGGCTGCAGTTCGGGTTCATGTTCCTTTCTGGTCTTTCTTGACTTGTAGCAGGTTTATTGATGACTTCCCACTTTGGAGAGGGGACAGTTCTTCCACTTTGACCCCAATCAGGCCTTTGTTTTTGCAGTATGATATCGTCTTGCTGTCTAATTAATAAGATGGAGTGAAGACTATATGTAATATCTGAGCTGGCTGTATCTGCTGGAGGCCGCCTGGCCATGATATGATGTTGGGTGACCTCTCGGCCATTTCCTGCAGATTACGGTTGGGCACAGAAGGCCACATTCGTGTCGTTGCTGCATTTAGCTCAGCGGGTTATCGGGAGACTCGTGCTCTTCTTCACGCCGCTGTCTTCTCACTTTCTCCTGTACAATTTTTGGCAAACATTTACTCAATATCTGCAGCTGGAGCTCCTTTTGGTCAACTTTGACCCAAGGAACTGAAATTTGAAATGTGATGGATGTTCTTGTTTTTGTCTACTACTGCCAGGTACGACCAGGACACATGTGACTACTGCCAGGTACGACTGGACACATGTGACTACTGCCAGGTACGACTGGACACATGTGACTACTGCCAGGTACGACCGGACACATGTGACTACTGCCAGGTACAACCGGGACACATGTGACTACTGCCAGGTACGACCGGACACATGTGACTACTGCCAGGTACGACCGCACACATGTGACTACTGCCAGGTACGACCGCACACATGTGACTACTGCCAGGTACGACCGCACACATGTGACTACTGCCAGGTACGACCAGGACACGTGAGATGGAAGATGATGAGCAACAAGCGTAGATGGAATGAAGGACATATTACGGAGCATCAAAATGGAAAGCCCCAACATGGGACTCCTAGTCAGCACACAGAAGACAGAGATACTGACTGCTGCCCGGTACGACCGGGACACGTGAGATGGAAGATGATGAGCAACAAGTGTAGATGGAATGAAGGACATATTACTGAATGTCAAGATGGAGCTCCAACATGGGAATCTACTGAACACAAAGAAGACAAAGATACTGACTACAGCCAGGTACGACTGGGACACAGGAGATGGAAGACGATGAGCAACAAGTGTAGATGGAATGAAGCAGGGGCGGACCTACCATGGTGCAGCTGGTTCAGCTGCACCAGGGCCCCGACCGGCTAGGGGGCCCCTCAAGCCTGCAGGGGGGCCTCCAGCCGACCCCGTGTCAGAGGAGAGGAGGTCAACTGAGGGAAGCTTCCTGCTTTCCTTGGCTGATCCCGCCCCTCCTCTCCTGTGCGCCCCAGCTCCCAAGACTGCAATGTGCGGCTCGGCGCAGGTAGGAGCACATCACCTACAGCACCTTACCCCCCCCACCGACATCCACTAGTACCCCTCCCTTCGCTCCTCACCAGCAACAGCTGCACCAGGGCCCTCCAGGCTCAAGGTCCGCCACTGGAATGAAGGACATATTACGAAGCATCAAAATGGAAAGCCCCAACATGGGACTCCTAGTCAGCACACAGAAGACAAAGATACTGACTACTGCAAGGTATGACTGGGACCCATGTGAGATGCAAGACGATAAGCAACAAATGTAGATGGAATGAAAGACTTAACACGGAGGGTCAAGATGGAAAACTCCAACATGAGACTGCTACTCAATACTGCCAGGTATGACTGGGACACGTGTGAGATGAAAGACGAAGAGCAACAAGTGTAGATGTAACGAGGAACTTAATATGAAGTGTCAAGATGGAAAGTTCCAGATGAGACTCCTACTCAATACAAAGAAAATAAAGATATTGACCACTGCCATGTATGACCAGGACATGTGAGATGGAAGACGATGAGCAACAAGTGTAGATGGAATGAAGGACGTGTTACGGAGAGTCAAGATGGAAAGATCCAACATGGGACTCCTACTCAACACAAAAAAGATAAAGATACTGACCACTGCCAGGTACGACCGGGACACATGTGACTACTGCCAGGTACGACCGGACACATGTGACTACTGCCAGGTACGACCGGACACATGTGACTACTGCCAGGTACGATCATACACATGTGAGATGGAAGATGATGAAGTAGAAGTTGTAAAGGACTTCACACTACTCGGATCAATGATTAGTCAAGATGCAGCGACAACACCGGAAGTCAATAGGAGAAAAGCTATGAGCAAATCATCAATGAAGTCACTGGACAAGGTCTTCACATCAAGGAACATTTCACTGGTGATAAGGACACGGCTCGTACATAGTCCGGACTATTCTGTAGTAACATTTCACTGGTGATGAGGACATGGCTCGTACATAGTCTGGTCTATTCTGTAGTAACATTTCACTGGTGATGAAGACACGGCTCGTACATAGTCTGGTCTATTCTGTAGTAACATTTCACTGGTGATGGAGACACGGCTCATACATAGTCTGGTCTATTCTGTAGTAACATTTCACTGGTGATGGAGACACAGCTCGTACATAGTCTGGTCTATTCTATAGTAACATTTCACTGGTGATGGAGACACGGCTCGTACATAGTCTGGACTATTCTGTAGTAGCATTTCACTGGTGATAAGGACATGGCTTGTACATAGTCTGGTCTATTCTGTAGTAACATTTCACTGGTGATGGAGACACGGCTCGTACATAGTCTGGTCTATTCTGTAGTAACATTTCACTGGTGATGAAGACACGGCTCGTACATAGTCTGGTCTATTCTGTAGTAACATTTCACTGGTGATGGAGACACGGCTCATACATAGTCTGGTCTATTATGTAGTAACATTTCACTGGTGATGAGGACACAGCTCGTACATAGTCTGGTCTATTATGTAGTAACATTTCACTGGTGATGAGGACACGGCTCGTACATAGTCTGGACTATTCTGTAGTAACATTTCACTGGTGATGAGGACATGGCTCGTACATAGTCTGGTCTATTCTGTAGTAACATTTCACTGGTGATGAAGACACGGCTCGTACATAGTCTGGTCTATTCTGTAGTAACATTTCACTGGTGATGGAGACACGGCTCATACATAGTCTGGTCTATTCTGTAGTAACATTTCACTGGTGATGGAGACACAGCTCGTACATAGTCTGGTCTATTCTATAGTAACATTTCACTGGTGATGGAGACACGGCTCGTACATAGTCTGGACTATTCTGTAGTAACATTTCACTGGTGATGAGGACATGGCTTGTACATAGTCTGGTCTATTCTGTAGTAACATTTCACTGGTGATGGAGACACGGCTCGTACATAGTCTGGTCTATTCTGTAGTAACATTTCACTGGTGATGAGAACACGGCTCGTACATAGTCTGGTCTATTCTGTAGTAACATTTCACTGGTGATGAAGACACGGCTCGTACATAGTCTGGTCTATTCTGTAGTAACATTTCACTGGTGATGAAGACACGGCTCGTACATAGTCTGGTCTATTCTGTAGTAACATTTCACTGGTGATGAAGACACGGCTCGTACATAGTCTGGTCTATTCTGTAGTAACATTTCACTGGTGATGAGGACACAGCTCGTACATAGTCTGGTCTATTATGTAGTAACATTTCACTGGTGATGAGGACACGGCTCGTACATAGTCTGGTCTATTCTGTAGTAACATTTCACTGGTGATGGAGACACGGCTCGTACATAGTCTGGTCTATTCTGTAGTAACATATCACTGGTGATGAAGACACAGCTCCTACATAGTCTGGTCTATTCTGTAGTAACATTTCACTGGTGATGGAGACACGGCTCGTACATAGTCTGGTCTATTCTGTAGTAACATATCACTGGTGATGAAGACACGGCTTGTACATAGTCTGGTCTATTCTGTAGTAACGTTTCACTGGTGATGGAGACACGGCTCGTACATAGTCTGGTCTATTCTGTAGTAACATATCACTGGTGATGAAGACACGGCTCGTACATAGTCTGGTCTATTCTGTAATAACATTTCACTGGTGATGAAGACACGGCTCATACATAGTCTGGTCTATTCTATAGTAACATATGGAAGTGACACCTGGACAAAAAAGAGACCAGACTGAAGAAGAATCAACATCATTGTGGTACTGAAGAAGGAAGATATCTATACCATCAGTGGTAAGGAGAACAAACACATCATGCCAGATATATCACTGGAGGAAGGATTCACAAGCTACAATTTGTCTACATATCATACGGTGAGAGCAATCACTGGAGAAGACATCATGGTCAGAACAATAGAAGGAACAAGGAGAAGAGGAAGACCAGCAACCCAATGGCTTGATGCTGTCAAGATGTTGGCGGAAAAGGCCCTGGTGGACCTATCTATGCTTTGAGAAGACCCTACTGGACCTATGTAGACTTGGAGAAGGCCCTGGTGGACCTATATGGACTTGGAGAAGACCCTGGTGGACCTATATTGACTTGGAGAAGACCCTGGTGGACCTATATGGGCTTGGAGAACACCCTGGTGGACCTATATAGACTTGGAGAAGACCCTGGTGGACCTATATGGGCTTGGAGAACACCCTGGTGGACCTATATAGACTTGGAGAAGACCCTGGTGGACCTATATAGACTTGGAGAAGACCCTGGTGGACCTATATTGACTTGGAGAAGACCCTGGTGGACCTATATACTCTTGCACAAGATCAATCTTCCTATAGAACATTAATCCATCAGGTCACCATGGCTCAAGATCAAGCTGAAGGCTGATAAATAATAATAATGAAGCTCCTTGTCTATTAAGTTCAATGCAACAGGTGAAAAGAGTAATCCTTACAGGGAGTACACGTGTGGTCCAGAAAATGGCTACAACACCTGAATACCAGGGAAGAAGGGAGGAGCAAGCTAACACATCATCAACTACAGGAGAGGCATAGGGACAAACTGCAGGGAGCAGGAAATCTGCCTAGCAACAGCAAGTGCAATGCATAGTATAGAGAAAATACATTGCACGTTGTTCCCATTTGTCCCTTGTTGGATCCTGGTCTCCCAGATTCTTACTGTCTTGGTTATGGCACCTTTGACTGTCTACAACCATCTTTTTTCCCTTTTTAACCCTTTTCATCCACGTTTCCTCCACCTTTTTGAATTATCATATGATTTTTGTAAAAATCGTCTGGTTTCCAGCCTTGACTCAGGGCGATTCTGTATTATTTGTGTATTATCTTAGAAAAATGTGCGAGTTTGAATAATTTGTGATTTAATTTGCTTTAACCCCCAAATAAATTCCCACCACCATTTTACAAAATCATTCGATTTCATCAGCCAGAGAAAGCCGACTTGACCTCAGGCATGACGGGTCAGGCTTTCCCATAATGCTTCACAACCTTCACATCAGAAGGTATAGCACAGACACTCAGGAGAGACTATCATAGCCTTTATAAAAGCCGAGGTGGGGAATGCAGCAGCCTTTTTAGGGTGAATCTGGATAGTGAGAGGTCGTCAGAGTATATTTAAGGTCATAAAGTCATAAAACCCAAATGATCCAGGAGGATTGTACCCGCTGAAGCGCCATTAGCGGCGCGAAACGCCGTTGTACCACCACCCCCCATCCTCCCACCCGCTACCCACACCCTGCTATGTGCACTTGGGCACAAGAAAACCGCTGATCTGAATTTATAAGTACTGTGTGCGGCTTCTTTCTGTTTCCCGAAAATTCTAGAACATATATGAAGTTATATATTACTGCAACTACTCCCGCTACTAATCAGAGCGCCACCTAGGAGGGCGGGGGGAGCCTGCTACTGCACGGGGAGGACGTGGCTTGGCAGGCACTGCTGCTGCTCGCCATCGCCCTGAGTGCTCTCTCTCCTCTTGTGCTGTTTCTTTTCTCTGTGCACTCTCTCTCATCTTGAGCTGTCTCTCCCCTTGTGCTGTTTCTTCCCTCTGCTCTTACTCCCCTTGTGCACTCCCTCTCTCCTTGAGCCACCTCTCACTCTTGTGCTCTTTCTTCCCCCTGTGTTCTCTCTCTTCCCCATGTACGCTCTCTCTCCCCTTGTGCTGTCTCTCTCCCCTTGTTCTGTCTCTACTCCATTGTGCTGTCTCTACTCCTTTGTGCTGTCTCTCTCCCTCTGTGTTCTCTCTCCTCTGGTGCTATTTCTATGCCCCCTGTGCATGTTCTCTTCCTTTGTGCTGTCTCTCTCCCCCTGCATGCTCTCACTTTCCTTGTGCTGTGTCTCCCCTTGTGCTGTCACTTCCCCTGTGCACTGTCTTTTGCCTTGTGTTATCTTTCCCCCCTTTGTGCTGTCTCTTCCCCTGTGCACTCTCTCTCCCCTTCTGTTGTCTCTCTCCTCCCTGTGTGTTCTCGCTCCCCTGGTGCTGTCTGTCTGCCCCCTGCGCACTCTTTTTCGCCTTGCATGATCTTTCTCCCCTTTTGTTGCATCTCCACTTGTGCGTCTCTCCTCCTGTGCACTCTCTCTCACCCTGTGCGCCCTCTCTTCCCCCTGTGCACTCTATCTTCCCCTTTGTGCTGTCTCTCTCCCCTCTTGTGACATCTCTCCCCCTGTGCACTCTCTCCTCTTGTGCTGACTCTCTCCCCTAGTGCACTTTCTCTTTCCACATTGTGCACTCTCTCTTCTCCCATTGTGTATTCTCTCTTCCCCCGTTGTGTGCTGTCTCACTCACCCCCGTTTAACGTCTCTTTCCCCCTGTATGCTGATGAGCTGCGGCACCTGCCTGCTTTCCAGAATGGAACAAAAGTTGGAGGAGGTACGGCAGCAGCGTGTGTCCACCCCAGGGTATGGACAACGTTGTACCCTCAAAATGAAAACACAGCAAACCTAAAAACAATTAATCAGCTCCTTGGTAACAATGATTAATTATGAGCCTCTAAATGGTGACATTAGCGTCACAGAATGGTCAAAGTTTTACAAACATCCTGTGGAGCGACAACTTCTGCTCACGAATATCCTGTAAATCTTCAGTTACATTTTATTGTAATGGATAATGAAGGCTCGCAGTCTTTTACTGGGCCACCATGGAGGTCCTGGAGCTCACAGCCGCAGTGGTCTCTGGCTGCAGAGAGACGTCCACCATCGCCTGAGCTTTGCTTTACTGCTTCTTTACCAGATATATGAAGCCAGGTCACCGGCTGGTACCAAGGCGGCGGTAACGGGGGCTTACAGTAGCTATTTCGATGCATAGTTGCCATCACATCATTCGCACAATGTATGGGGAATAGCAAAGAGAAGGGACTCCCTCTGAATCATAGTGATAATCTCTCCAGACACTGAGAAGGCATTCAGCCATATCGCCAGATCAGTCGTCTTCCATATTTAACACCATCCAGTCAGTATATTGACCACTTAAGGGTTAAATAAGGTATTTGTTAATGGCCATTTATCAGACTGGTAAATGATGACGCATACTATGTTATTCCTTTTTCCCACACTGGAGTATTGATGATGGAACACCGGAGTATAGATGACAACACACCGGACTATAGATGACGGCACACCGGAGTATAGATGATGGCACATCGGAGTATAGATGAGAGCACACCGGAGTATAGATTACAGCACACCGGAGTATAGATGAGAGCACACCGGAGTATAGATGACAACACACCGGACTATAGATGACAGCACACCGGAGTATAGATGACAATGTAGCGACCGGTGGTAAGGCCGCGGGTGTGTGTGTATGTCTGGCTTCAACATAATCTCCATACTCAGATTTAACCGGTAGTAACATTTCTTTACTGTAAAACATATCTATAACACAGTCAGCTGATCTAGCTGCACACATGTATATGGTGGAGTCTCTGGATCTTCACTCTATCCGGGTGCGCAGCAAGAAGAAGAAAAAGATAAAAAAACAAAATGGAGATATCTTTCCCTAACTTTCCCTAAAATCCCGTACCAGTCTATCACAGAAGAAGATGTCGCTCCCACGTGGCAGGCCTGGGGTCTCACGATGACGGGTCCCGGTGCAGCGCTGAAGGGGGAAACTCCTCAGTCCTCTTCTTTGGTCTTCTTCTGCAGGTAACAGATTTTTGTTAGTCTCTCTCTCTCTCCCGGGGCACACCGAGCAGCAGAAGGGAGATCACGGTAGCACAGATGGCTCCCTTATGACGGTCACAGCCCCTGCACATGTAATCCGGTGGCAATGTCCTGAATTTGAGTTGGACCCTCGGTAAAATAATGTCCTGCAGACCGGGGGTTGCATCAGCGATCCTCACAAGGTATTTCTTCCCAAGAATCCGGTTGCAAAAGAGCCCTATGTCGGGAGACACCACACGCAGGTCTGTCCTGGCTGAGCTCTGGGTCTGCACTGCACTGCACTTTTCCCTCCTCAGCACAAGTCTGTTGTGGGAGGGGATCAGCAATCAGTGTTTTTTTTCTCTGCAGTCATTTCAGCAATTGTCCACAAGGGGGCAGTATCAGACTGTGTAATGTTCACTTCAGTGTCCATTTCAATAATAATACAGTCAGGGCTACCCACTCCGTTACATACCCCCCCACTTAAAGGTTGGCAGTCCCTGTCAACGACCGCCGACTCCAAGGCAGTGATGTCACAGGGGTTGGTTGAGAAGTGGGCCATACATACTGGTCCCTGTAGAACCGTCCGGGAGGGACCCCAGCAGTGGTGCGGCCAGTGCGTCGCAAGGGTCGGTTGTTCCCCTCCTCGTCACTGTCTTTATGCCCCACTCCAGTCAGTACTCCGGGAGAGGGACTGGTCTGTGTAGGTGGGTCACCGGTCTCAGAGTCGACATGATCTCTATGTTGAGAAATGTCCGTGACGTCAGTCATGTCAGCAGCGTCACCCCCTCTGGTTACTGTGGGAGGGGAGTCATGCCGGGAGCGGCAGGGGCGCAACATATTTCGGTGCACAGTGCGGGTGCTGCGGCTGTCTTCACCCCGCACTCGGTATACATGTCCATTGGGGTAAGGGCGTTCGATTACCCGGTAGACTTCAGTCTCCCACTTGGCTCGAAGTTTCCCTTGAGGCTTCTTAATACGGAGCAAGACTAGCTGTCCCAACTTTAAGGGTTTCTCTTGCACGGGGAGTGGGTCAGCATGTATCTGGCCCCGGATTTGTTGACTCACCAGCCGGTGTACAGTCTCCATCTTCTGTCGGTGAGCAATTAGCCAGGAGGGGTAGTTATGGCAGACATCCTCTTCTGGGCGGAATAGGTTCAGGTCATGGACCCCTTTTCCTGGGCGGCCAAAGAGAAGAGTGTGTGGGGTGTAGCCAGTCACGGAGTGGACCTGGTTGTTGTAGGCCCATACTAGATCTGGACGGAATTGGGGCCATCAATCTTACTTATCTTCGGCCAAGGTGCGGATCAGCTGTAGTAGGGTCCGGTTAAAGCGTTCAAATGCACCGTTCCCTTGTGGATGGTAAGGAGTGGTCCTCGACTTCTGGATCCCATACATCCGATGCACCTCCTCGATGACTCTGCCTTCGAAACAAGCCCCCTGGTCGGAGTGTAACCTCTCCGGACACCCATAGACGTGGATGAACTGTCGACAGATGGCCTGTGCAGTCGATTCGGCCGTCTGGTCTTTAGTAGCAACAACGACGGCGAATTTTGTGAAGTGGTCCACCATGACTAGGCAGTATTGATAGCCACTGCTTGCCGTCCCGATCAGCAGATAGTCCACCATCAACAGCTCAAGAGGCCTGGAGGTTTTAATCGTCTGGACAGGTGCACACTGTTCGGTGGACTTGTGCAGTTCACAGGTGCGACAGGTTCTGCAGACGTCTTCGACCAGCTTGCGGAGCCCTGGACAGTAGATAAACTGTTGAATCCACCGAAAGGTCTTGTCTATTCCAAAGTGACCGTTCCTTTGTGTGCTTTGTCCACCATCTCACAGGCCAATTGGGCAGGCACCACAACTTGTGTACATTCCTCCAACATGTGGGACAGGAGAACCTTCCGATATAGTACCTCTTCTCTCAGAATTAGCCGATCCCACTGGCTGAGCAAGGTCAAGGTCCCGGCGGACAGTCGCGACCGTGCTTCGGAGGAGGGTTTCTGCTGTTGCTTCACCCATTGCTTGAGTAGGGCCCATTCAGGGTTCTGATCCTGGAGTCTGCACCACTTTGGGGACACGGTGTGACTCCCACTGGAGTTCCAACTTCGCCCACAACGAACTGGCGGTACTCCATCATCTGTTGGGCAAGCCTTGCAAAGTCGAGCGTCTCGTCTCCTTCTAGTTCTTCATCCCGGTCTCTGGTGAGTAAGGGGTATGACACCCTAGACAGGCTGTCCGCATTTTGATTCTCAGCCCCAGCCCTGTATTTGATCTTGTAGTTGAACTTAGAGAGTCGAGCCATCCAACGCTGCTCCATGATTCCGAGCTTTGCATTTTCTAAGTGGGCCAACGGGTTGTTATCGGTCAGGACCAGTACTTCCGCCCCTGTGAGGTATCCTGCAAATTTCTCCGCCATAGCCCACGTTAGGGCCAACAGCTCCAGCCGGAACAAGCTGTAATTGATGGGGTTTTTCTCACCTTCGTGTAGGGACCGACTGGCATAGGCTATGACTCGTTCCTTGCCTTCTTGTACCTGGGAGAGTACTGCCCCTAGACCCTGTAGACTGGCATCGATATGTAGTTGAAAGGGCAGATTGTAGTCCGCATATGCCAAGATGGGGGGTGAAGTCAAGGCACCCTTTAGGGCTTGGAAGGATTCTTCCTGGCTGGGTCCCCAGCTGATGGGTCGTCCTCTGGGGCCGTTGGTGGTCCCTCGAAGCAGTTCGTGCAAGGGTGCAGCAAGCCGGGCAAAGTTTCTTACGAACCGGCGGTAGTAGCCGGCCAACCCCAGGAAGGCCCTGACCTCTCTGACGTTCGTAGGCAGTGGCCAGTCCCGCACGGTGGCTATTTTCTCCGAAGACGGCTGTACACCTTCGGCCAAGATCCGGTGACCCAGGTAATTGATCTCGGGCTGCAGAAGATGGCACTTGCTGGGTTTCAACTTCAGGCCATGTTCTCTCAACCTAAGAAACACATGGCCCAGCTGTTGCAGGTGTTCTTCAAATGTGGCTGAATAGACTACGATGTCGTCCAGGTAAATGAGGGTGAAGTCGAAGTTGAAGTCCCCCAGGCAGCGCTCCATCAGTCGCTGGAAGGTCCCTGGCGCGTTGTTCAGACCAAAGGGCATCCGGTCGAACTCGTACAGGCCCATGGGTAGGATGAAAGCAGTCTTTTCTCTATCTTTCTCGTGCATGGGTACCTGCCAATAGCCGCTGGCTAGGTCCAATGACGAAAAATATTTAGCTTTCTTCAGGGCTGTCAGGGATTCTTCGATCCTTGGTAAAGGGTATGAGTCCCGGATGGTGCAAGCATTCAAACGGCGGTAGTCCACGCAGAACCTCAGAGACTCGTCTTTCTTCTTGACTATCACCACTGGTACAGCCCAGGGGCTCTGGCTTTCTCGTACCACTCCAGCGTGTAACATGGAATTCAGGAGATTTTTCACTTCTTGGTATTGTTGGGGAGGTATTTGGCGGTACCTTTCACGGATAGGAGCGGTATCACCTGTGGAGATTTCGTGCTTGATACTGGGGGTGCATCCAAAGTCGGTGTCATGCCGGGCAAAGGACGCCTGGTGCTCTTGAAGTAACTCTTCTACCTGGGACACTTCTTGGTTGGAGTATTGGGATATGTCCAACTGGCACTTTTCTCGTAGTTCTCGCCCCGCATTGACGTCACCCGCGACAGCGGCCATGGCAGAGACCGTCACTGTCCAATCTCCCTCTGTAGACGGTGCAAACTGGAGGGGGTTCATAGGGTTCACCTCTTCGGTTAGGGCGTAAACTCGGGCGAGTTGTGTCCCAGCCTCTAGGTCAACGCTCACGTAAGCCGTGTTACCCAGCCTGACAGGAATCCTCCCCTTTCTCACAACGGCTAGCGTTCGAGCAACTAGGTGGTTCAGCTTCCCTTCCTTCGGGGTGCGCGGCTCAATCAGCACCTCCACGCCTTCGAGCTGTCTTGTGGTGCTAAGGGGTAGCGAGATAACGGTCTCCTTCTCAGCAGGTAAGGTTACCCTAGTATGGCGGGGTACGGTGATTGTGGCCAGCGGCAGTTGTTCTTCTGTCATTCGCTGGAGATTGCAGGTCCGGACCACTTGTTGGAAGGCTCGGCGGGTGGCCCTATGTGTGGTCACTTCTTGCCAGTACTTGGGTCCCCTCTTGGTAAGCAACACCAGATTCAGGTCTTTCAAGATGTTCATCCCAATAATCATGGGCGTTTCTGATCCACAGCCTTCCCTGACCACGATTATCCCTCTCTTCCCGAGATCTTGCCCACAGACTTCGGTGTTCATCCAGGCAACTCCCGTCACCGGAATGGGTAGATCATTGGCTGCTTTGATCTTGATAGTAGTATCAGGGTCATAGGCAACCCGCGGCTTCAGATACTCTTCGTACCATCTCTCGGAGATGGTGGATACCTGAGACCCAGTATCCATTAATCCTTGCACGGCGGTCCCTTCCAATAATACTTCCAGGGTAGGGCTGTTTGATGCAAGTTTGTTCCGTGGCTGGCTCTGTTTTCCTACACCCCTCTCTTTGGCCTCCCCTGCCGAGTGAGCCTCTTTGGCAGGGGCGTCTAGTTTAAAGGTGGCCGCTGTTGTGGGGCATGACTTGCTGGTTCCGGTATATCAGCCCGTGGATGGACTTGAACGTTCTGGGGGCAACGGTTTGCTCTATGGCAGGGATCGCTGCATGTCCAGCATCTTTCCATCGTCCGGCCGGGTTGTTGTCTCGCTTGCCTGTCCGCCTGTTGGTCCAGGGTGAGCTGCAACACCTGTTTCTGCAACTCTGCCACCATCAGCTTCAGTTCTTCCGTGTCACTGTTCGGGGTTCTGATACCAGTTATGGACCTGCAAGACGCGGTATAAGTCTGGGCCTCCATGACAGGTCCTCTCGAACGTTCTATCACTTCTTGCTTAACCTCAGCGAACGTAAGGGCCGGATTTATCCGGAGTAGATCTTGCAGTGAGCGGTTAAGATACGGGTCTCTTAATCCAGTCACGAATTGATCTCTCAACACCAGGTCACGGGCGCCCGTACTAGCTATCTGTTCTTCTTTCCTGCAGGCTTGTTCAAGCAGTACTTGGAGGGCGTTGGCATATTGAGGGATGTCCTCCGACTCGAGTTGCGTACGCCGGAAGAACATATACCGTAATGTTCCCGCATATGTGGTCGGCCCATAGGTGTTCTCCAGCACCCGCACCAAGTCATCCAACGTACGCTGGCCCCTAACCGTCTCCAGCCTGACTGTCGTCCACGCCTCCCCCTCTAATGTTAGCATGGCCATTTCTGCTAAGGTCTTAGGATCAATGTTATACATCTCCACCACTATCTTAAGTTGTTCGGTCCATTCAGTTACAAGATAGTTCCGTCCGTTAAACTTCCTCACCTGATTGACAATAGATGCCGGGGGGGCTGTCCGGTTATAAGTTACTACCGGGAGGAGATTCTGTTGATCACACATCCTGCCGACTACGCCAGATGTAGCAACCGGTGGTAAGGCCGCGGGTGTGTGTGTATGTCTTGCTTCAACAGAATCTCCATACTCAGATTTAACCGGTAGTAACATTTCTTTACTGTAAAACATATCTATAACACAGTCAACTGATCTAGCTGCACACATGTATATGGTGGAGTCTCTGGATCTTCACTTTATCCGGGTGCGCAGCAAGAAGAAGAAAAAGAAAAAAAAACAAAATGGAGATATCTTTCCCTAACTTTCCCTCAAATCACGTACCAGTCTATCACAGAAGAAGATGTCGCTCCCACGTGGCAGGCCTGGGGTCTCACGATGACGGTCCCCGGTGCAGCGCTGAAGGGGGAAACTCCTCAGTCCTCTTCTTTGGTCTTCTTCCGCAGGTAACAGATTTTTGTTAGTCTCTCTCTCCCGGGGCACACCGAGCAGCAGAAGGGAGATCACGGTAGCACAGATGGCTCCCTTATGTCGGTCACAGCCCCTGCACATGTAATCCAGTGGCAATGTCCTGAATTTGAGTTGGACCCTCGGTAAAATAATGTCCTGCAGACCGGGGTTGCAACAGCGATCCTCACAAGGTATTTCTTCCCAAGAATCCGGTTGCAAAAGAGCCCTATGTCGGGAGACACCACACGCAGGTCTGTCCTGGCTGAGCTCTGGGTCTGCACTGCACTGCACTTTTCCCTCCTCAGCACAAGGCTGTTGTGGGAGGGGATCAGCAATCAGTGTTTTTTTTTCTCTCCAGTCATTTCAGCAATTGTCCACAAGGGGGCAGTATCGGACTGTGTAATGTTCACTTCAGTGTCCATTTCAATAATAATAAAGTCAGGGCTACCCACTCTGTTACAACAGCACACCGGAGTATAGATGACAGCACACCGGAGTACAGATGACGGCACACCGGAGTATAGATGAGAGCACACCGGAGTATAGATGACAGAACACCGGAGTACAGATGACGGCACACCGGAGTATAGATGAGAGCACACCGGAGTATAGATGAGAGCACACCGGAGTATAGATGACATCACACCGGAGTACAGATGACGGCACACCGGAGTATAGATGACAGCACACCGGAGTATAGATGACAGGACACCGGAATATAGATGAGAGCACACCGGAGTATAGATGACGGCACACCGGAGTATAGATGACGGCACACCGGAGTATAGATGAGAGCACACCGGAGTATAGATGACATCACACCGGAGTACAGATGACGGCACACCGGAGTATAGATGACAGCACACCGGAGTATAGATGACAGCACACCGGAATATAGATGAGAGCACACCGGAGTATAGATGACAGCACACTGGAGTATAGATGACAGGACACCGGAGTATAGATGAGAGCACACCGGAGTATAGATGAGAGCACACCAGAGTATAGATGAGAGCACACCAGAGTATAGATGACAGCACACTGGAGTATAGATGACAGGACACCGGAGTATAGATGACAGCACACTGGAGTATAGATGAGAGCACACCGGAGTACAGATGACGGCTCACCGGAGTATAGATGACAGCACACTGGAGTACAGATGAGGGCACACCGGAATATAGATGAGAGCACACCGGAGTATAGATGACAGCACACCAGAGTATAGATGAGAGAACAACGGAGTATAGATGACGGCACACCGGAGTATAGATGACAGGACACCGGAATATAGATGAGAACACACCGGAGTATAGATGACAGCACACCGGAGTATAGATGACAGCACACCGGAGTATAGATGACGGCACACCAGAGTATAGATGAGAGAACACCGGAGTATAGATGACGACACACCGGAGTATAGATGACAGCACACCAGACTACAGATGACGGCACACCGGAGTACAGATGACAGCACACCGGAGTAATAGATGACATCACACTGGAGTATAGATGACAGCACACCGGAGTATAGATGACAGCACACCGGAGTACAGATGAGAGCACACCGGAGTATAGATGACATCACACTGGAGTATAGATGACGGCACACCAGAGTATAGATGACAGCACACCGGAGTATAGATGACGGCACACCGGAGTATAGATGACGGCACACCGGAGTATAGATGACGGCACACCGGAGTATAGATGACGGCACACCGGAGTATAGATGAGAACACACCGGAGTATAGATGAGAGCACACCGGAGTATAGATGACAGCACACCGGAGTATAGATGACAGCACACCGGAGTACAGATGACGACACAATAGATGACAGGACACCGGACTATAGATGACAGTGACTCACCGTTCCGGATGCTCACGTCTCAGGCGATACAGCACTTGTCACGGTTCCGCGCCTGAGGCTGTGGGGCCCAGTGGCCAGATCAAAGGGGATAAAAGGATGGGGATGATTCTTGATTGTCGTGATGCCACCTGTGGGAATCCGGTGAATGCACCGGCGCTGCTTGGGCCTCCGGGGGATGTGCGGCAGCTTGATGGGATGCTCCCCACAGGACGAGCAGGGGTCCCCGGGGCCAGGAGCTGCACTAGATGGAATACGGCAGCTCAGGTAGTTCTGAGTGTTAATCCAGGAATGATACACGGACACATAAAGTCTTTTCTGTACCTTTTACTGGTGACAACAGGTACACTCGACCGGGTGATGAAGTAGACGCTCCTGGAGATTCCACAGCAAGCAGTGTGTAGGCTTCCGTATGAACACAGTTCTACAGAGTCTGGTGGATATAAAATCCTACCGGACCGGGGTGGCACGTTCTGGTGGGACGTGTTTCACCTGAGTTTGCTGCACTGAGGGCACTATAAAGGGTTGCGGGTTTCGATTTCCTTTCCCCGGGCTCTCATCTGGTGGTGCTTCAGGTGTCCAGGGAGCTAAACTCCCTTGTTGGGGTGCTGGCTTCTCTGCGCCGTGTGCTGTGGACCTGCAGCTCGGACCCAGTGATAGGATGATAGGCGAGTTGTGGTAACTCCTCTGTCCATGTGAAGATTGCCATCCTGTTCTATGACTCCTAGTTGGAGAGTCTCTCACTTTCCGGTGTTGCTGGTAATGGCCTAGGTGGACTCCATACATGTCAGCTCTGAGCTGTACACAGTTCTAAGTGACTGCACACTCACTGTTGTCGCCTCCAGGACGTATAATGAGAGGAACTGGCTTAATAACATGAGAGCTCCCCTAGAGGCTGGGTGAAAAGGGGTTAAAAGCTGTTTCAGAGTGGAAGTCTGCTTGCTGTGTACACTATTGACGATCACTAAGAGTTCGTGGTGCCCCACCAGGGTGTACGAACAGCACACCGGAGTACAGATGACAGGCACACTGGAGTATAGATGAGAGCACACCGGAGTATAGATGACAGCACACCGGAGTACAGATGAAGCACACCAGAGTACAGATGAGAGACAACGGAGTAAGATGACAGCACACCGGAGTACAGATTACGGACACCGGAGATATAGATGAGAGCACACCGGAGTATAGATGACAGCACACCGGAGTAAGATTACGGCACACCGGAGTATAGATGAGAGCACACCGGAGTATAGATGAGGCAACACCGGAGTATAGATTACGACACACAGGAGTATAGATGACAGCACACCAGAGTATAGATGACGGCACACCGGAGTATAGATGACGACGATAATCACACCGGAGTATAGATGACAGCACACCAGACTACAGATGACAGCACACCGGAGTACAGATGACAGCACACCGGAGTATAGATGACATCACACTGGAGTATAGATGACGGCACACCAGAGTATAGATGACAGCACACCGGAGTATAGATGACGGCACACCGGAGTATAGATGACGGCACACCGGAGTATAGATGACGGCACACCGGAGTATAGATGACGGCACACCGGAGTATAGATGAGAACACACCGGAGTATAGATGAGAGCACACCGGAGTATAGATGACAGCACACCGGAGTATAGATGACAGCACACCGGAGTACAGATGACGACACAATAGTGACAGGACACCGGACTATAGATGACAGTGACTCACCGTTCCGGATGCTCACGTCTCAGGCGATACAGCACTTGTCACGGTTCCGCGCCTGAGGCTGTGGGGCCCAGTGGCCAGATCAAAGGGGATAAAAGGATGGGGATGATTCTTGATTGTCGTGATGCCACCTGTGGGAATCCGGTGAATGCACCGGCGCTGCTTGGGCCTCCGGGGGATGTGCGGCAGCTTGATGGGATGCTCCCCACAGGACGAGCAGGGGTCCCCGGGGCCAGGAGCTGCACTAGATGGAATACGGCAGCTCAGGTAGTTCTGAGTGTTAATCCAGGAATGATACACGGACACATAAAGTCTTTTCTGTACCTTTTACTGGTGACAACAGGTACACTCGACCGGGTGATGAAGTAGACGCTCCTGGAGATTCCACAGCAAGCAGTGTGTAGGCTTCCGTATGAACACAGTTCTACAGAGTCTGGTGGATATAAAATCCTACCGGACCGGGGGTGGCACGTTCTGGTGGGACGTGTTTCACCTGAGTTTGCTGCACTGAGGGCACTATAAAGGGTTGCGGGTTTCGATTTCCTTTCCCCGGGCTCTCATCTGGTGGTGCTTCAGGTGTCCAGGGAGCTAAACTCCCTTGTTGGGGTGCTGGCTTCTCTGCAGCCTGTGCTGTGGCTCCTGCAGCTCGGACCCAGTGACTGGATTGTTAGGGCGAGTTGTGGTAACTCCTCTGTCCTTGTGAAGTATTTGCCTCCTGTTCCTATGACTCCTGTTGCGAGAGTCTCTCACTTTCCGGGTGTGCTGGTATGGGCCTAGTGTGGCTCCAGTACCAGGTCAGCTCTCCTGGCTGTTCACAGTTCTAAAGTGACTGCACACTCCACTGTTTCTCCCTCCAGGACCTGTATATATAGGGGGAACTGGCTTAAACTAACCAGTGGAGCTCCCCCTAGAGGCCTGGGGTGAAAAGGGGTGTAAAAGCTGTTTTAGTAGTGAAGTCTGCTTGCTGTGTACACTTCATTTGCGTCCTAAGAGTTCCGTGGTGCCCCAACCAGAGTGCCACAACAGCACACCGGAGTACAGATGACGGCACACTGGAGTATAGATGAGAGCACACCGGACTATAGATGAGAGCACACCGGAGTATAGATGACAGCACACCGGAGTACAGATGAGAGCACACCGGAGTACAGATGAGAGCACACCGGAGTACAGATGACAGCACAACAGATTACGGCACACCGGAGTATAGATGAGAGCACACCGGAATATAGATGACAGCACACCGGAGTATAGATGACGGCACACCGGAGTATAGATGACGACACACAGGAGTATAGATGACAGCACACCAGAGTATAGATGACGGCACACCGGAGTATAGATGACGACACACCGGAGTATAGATGACAGCACACCAGACTACAGATGACGGCACACCGGAGTACAGATGACAGCACACCGGAGTATAGATGACATCACACCGGAGTATAGATGACGGCACACCAGACTATAGATGACTGCACACCGGAGTATAGATGAGAGCACACCAGAGTATAGATGACAGCACACCAGAGTATAGATGACGGCACACCGGAGTATAGATGACGGCACACCGGAGTATAGATGAGAGCACACCGGAGTATAGATGACAGCACACCGGAGTATAAATGACAGCACACCGGAGTATAGATGAGGGCACACCGGAGTATAGATGACGGCACACTGGAGTATAGATGACGGCACACCGGAGTATAGATGACGGCACACCAGAGTACAGATGACGGCACACCGGAGTATAGATGAGAGCACACCGGAGTATAGATGAGAGCACACCGGAGTATAGATGAGAGCACACCGGAGTATAGATGATGGCACACCGGAGTATAGATGAGAGCACACCGGAGTATAGATGACAGCACACCGGAGTATAGATGACAGCACACCAGAGTATAGATGACGGCACACCGGACTATAGATGAGAGCACACCGGAGTATAGATGACGGCACACCGGAGCATAGATGAGAGCACACCGGAGTATAAATGACAGCACACCGGAGTATAGATGACGGCACACGGAGTATAGATGACAGCAACCGAGTATAGATGACGGCACACCGGAGTATAGATGACGCACACCGGAGTATAGATGACAGCACACCGGAGTACAGATGACGGCACACCGGAGTATAGATGAGAGCACACCGGAGTATAGATGAGAGCACACCGGAATATAGATGACAGCACACCGAAGTATAGATGAGAGCACACCGGAGTATAGATGAGAGCACACCGGAGTATAGATGACGGCACAACGGAGTATAGATGAGAGCACACCGGAGTATAGATGACGACACACCGGAGTATAGATGACAGCACACCAGAGTATAGATGACGGCACACCGGAGTATAGATGACGACACACGGAGTATAGATGACAGCACACCAGAGTATAGATGACGGCACACCGGAGTATAGATGACGGCACAACGGAGTATAGATGAGAGCACACCGGAGTATAGATGACGGCACACCGGACTATAGATGAGAGCACACCAGAGTATAGATGACAGCACACCGGAGTATAGATGACGGCACACCGAGTATAGATGACGGCACACCCGGAGTATAGATGAGAGCACACCGGAATATAGATGACAGCACACCGGAGTATAGATGACAGCACACCGGAGTATAGATGACGGCACACCGGACTATAGATGACTGCACACCGGAGTATAGATGAGAGCACACCGGAGTATAGATGACGGCACACCGGAGTATAGATGACGGCACACCGGAGTATAGATGACAGCACACCGGAGTACAGATGACGGCACACCGGAGTATAGATGAGAGCACACCGGAGTATAGAATGAGAGCACACCGGAGTATAGATGAGAGCACACCGGAGTATAGATGACGGCACACCGGAGCATAGATGAGAGCACACCGGAATATAGATGACAGCACACCGGAGTATAGATGAGAGCACACCGAGTATAGATGACGGCACAACGGAGTATAGATGAGAGCACACCAGAGTATAGATGACGGCACACCGGAGTATAGATGACGGCACACCGGAGTATACATGACATCACACCGGAGTATAGATGACCGCACACCGGACTATAGATGAGAGCACACCGGAGTATAGATGAGAGCACACCGGAGTATAGATGACAGCACACCGGAGTATAGATGAGAGCACACCGGAGTATAGATGACGGCACATCGGAGTATAGATGAGAGCACACCGGAATATAGATGACAGCACACCGGAGTATAGATGAGAGCACACCGGAGTATAGATGAGTGCACACCGGAATATAGATGAGAGCACACCGGAATATAGATGAGAGCACACCGGAGTATAGATGAGAGCACACCGGAGTATAGATGACGGCACAACGGAGTATAGATGAGAGCACACCAGAGTATAGATGACGGCACACCGGAGTATAGATGACGGCACACCGGAGTATAGATGACAGCACACCGGAGTATAGATGACGGCACACCGGAGTATAGATGACGGCACACCGGAGTATACATGACATCACACCGGAGTATAGATGACGGCACACCGGACTATAGATGAGAACACACCGGAGTATAGATGACAGCACACCGGAGTATAGATGACAGCACACCGGAATATAGATGAGAGCACACCGGAGTATAGATGACGGCACACCGGAGTATAGATGAGAGCACACCGGAGTATAGATGAGAGCACACCGGAGTATAGATGAGAGCACACCGGAGTATAGATGACGGCACACCGGAGTATAGATGAGAGCACACCGGAGTATAGATGAGAGCACACCGGAGTATAGATGAGAGCACACCGGAGTATAGATGACGGCACACCGGAGTATAGATGACGGCACACCGGAGTATAGATGAGAGCACACCGGAGTATAGATGAGAGCACACCGGAGTATAGATGACGGCACACCGGAGTATAGATGAGAGCACACCGGAGTATAGATGAGAGCACACCGGAGTATAGATGACGGCACATTGGCATCCAATTTTGATTGTCTATTTCCCCTCCAACATCAATTTATGGAGTCTTAGATCTGGAATGACTTTGGAGTCGTCTTTTCACTGCAATTTGGGTTTGGACGGATCTTATTTAGACAGAATTGGAGCCTCCAGACGATTGGAGCCGATCCGCCCCAACATTAACCTTGCTCATCTGTAATCAGGATCTCGTTTTAATTAGTAAAATAAAAGAACGTGGATGATAAATTCCCTGGAGAACATGGAGCGTTGGACACGTGGAATGTTAACGAGGAGGAAAAGAGCAGAAATATTTACAGATCCGGGAGGTAAAACACGAAGGGTTGGAAACACTTCAGATTTGGATGTTTTCACCACAATCGCGATGAAATAATGAGATTGTATCACAAATAAATAACTCACATGAAAAGACAACCCTCCAGAAAGCATGAGACGTGGAAACCGCCGGTAATCAGATCGGGATATCTGGAGCCGCATCTTCAAAGGTTCCTGGCATCGTCCACTAATAAAAACACAACAGATGGGCGGCCGGCTGCAAATGGGAATTATTTAATGTAGAACTTGAAAAAAAAAACGTAAAAACTTGAAAAATTATACAGCAAAAGGAGCAGTAAAACAAGCGCTTATGTCACCTCCAGAGCTGAATTCACAGCTACACCGCTTAGTACTGCGGGATACTGAGTGACCTACAAGCTGATGATACTTGTAGTAGCGATTTAGCTCCAAAGTTATTTAATAACTACGATCCTCAACGTTTCTCGGTATCTTCAATGCTGAGAGATACCGGCAAATACTAATCCATGTAAGACCATGAAGGAGGCTCTGGCTTCAGAGTTTTGCCACAGACTTGATGGCTGAGTGTCAAGATCCCTCTACGCAATGCGTCTAGGACTTTACAGAGATTATGCTGTCACTGGTACCTGGTGTGCTGAGCTGTCAGTACGCTGATTTTCAGCTCAGGGTTCCATTCTGGTTCTGAGAGGGGCTGGTTGCTCAGGTGTTCCATCTTTCCAGTGATTGCTCAGCTTCTTTACTGAGCATCGTCTCCCAGAACTCTGCTAGTCATATATTCTATGTGAGTGGTGCTATTAGCCTTCCTGTGTGTGTTCTAATCATTGTTATATGACCCTGGAGTGATGTTTGACTACCCATCTGCTTGGTCCCTGTACTTGACGTTATCTCTTTGTATTTCAACCTCAAACTGTTACCTGACTATGTTTTAGATGACTCCTTTATTCACTACATGAATCCCTGGAAACTGACAACAGATCATTACCTGACCATGACTCAGTTGACTCCTTTTATTCTACATACCTTACTGGAAACCAGAACCCAGACCGCTACCGGACTATGCCTCTGACCTTGGCTAATTTGACTACTCTGCCTTCTGAACTACCCATATGTAGGGACAAGTGAGACACTGTATTTCCATCATGCCAATCTACCACTTTCCCGACTTAATGGTCAAACCATCGCCCTGGGCCTGCCTGAGATCCTGCAATGTGGAGTACAGGAGCATGGCTTCACTATGAATTGTGAACCAGGGCCATGAGAAGATCAGCTGACGATATCTTCCTCCGAATTATTGATCGGTCCCCTGCCTGGGTGAAGAGTCTGTGATGAGTTCAGTACCAATATGAATTATTCAGCTTTTCCTGACATCCCAGCCACATAGCCAATGTCCCAGACTTTGTGGAGTCATGTACTAGATATCCATAATGGGTTTATAGGTTTCATAGATATGGGAGACATATTTTCAGCATCGTGACTCAGTGCTGAACACCACACATTCACTTGCACTGCTGTGTGGCCCATAAAGCATAAATTATTATCGGCCAAAAGGATAAAGTTGTGTATGCCATGTCTCATAAAATTGTGATAGGAAATCTGACATCTGAGGTCACTGGGGGAGTTAGGTGGGAGCGGCTGGTACCTGACAACAGCGGTTGTGGAGCCATTGTTCAGTGCTGGGAGATACAACTCGCTGTAAGGACTGTGCCATCTCCTAAACAGCGCGCCCTCCTCTGCAGGATCTGCCCCGTCTCCTAAACAGAGTGCCCCCCTGTGCAGGATCTGCCCCATCTCCTAAACAGAGCGCCCCCCTCTGCAGGATCTGCCCCATCTCCTAAACAGAGCGCCCCCCTCTGCAGGATCTGCTCCATGCCTGTCATATCAGCTCCAGTCATTTCAGTTATCCCTTTTATTGTATGTAACTAGATGGCGGCCCGATTCTAAAGAATCGGGTAGTCTAGAATCCATATATAGTTTATTTACTAATAGTTAGGGAGTGCGGTGAAATGAATTGTGTGTATACAGGCGGCTCAGTGGGTAGCAGAGTATACGGTGGCTCAGTGGTTAGCACTGTATATGGTGGTTCAGTGGTTAGCACTGTATATGGTGGCTCAGTGGTTAGCACTGTATATGGTGGCTCAGTGGTTAGCACTGTACGGTGGCTCAGTGGTTAGCACTGTATACGGTGGCTCAGTGGTTAGCACTGTATATGGTGGCTCAGTGGTTAGCACTGTATACGGTGGCTCAGTGGTTAGCACTGTATGGTGGCTCAGTGGTTAGCACTGTATATGGTGGTTCAGTGGTTAGCACTGTATATGGTGGCTCAGTGGTTAGCACTGTACGGTGGCTCAGTGGTTAGCACTGTATATGGTGGCTCAGTGGTTAGCACTGTATATGGTGGCTCAGTGGTTAGCACTGTATATGGTGGCTCAGTGGTTAGCACTGTACGGTGGCTCAGTGGTTAGCACTGTATACGGTGGCTCAGTGGTTAGCACTGTATGGTGGCTCAGTGGTTAGCACTGTATGGTGGCTCAGTGGTTAGCACTGTATATAGTGGATCAGTGGTTAGCACTGTATATGATGGCTCAGTGGTTAGCACTGTATATGGTGGCTCAGTGGTTAGCACTGTATATGGTGGCTCAGTGGTTGGCACTGTATACGGTGGCTCAGTGGATAGCACTGTATACGGTGGCTCAGTGGTTATCACTGTATATGGTGCCTCTGTGGTTAGCACTGTATATGGTGGCTTAGTGGTTAGCACTGTATGGTGGCTCAGTGGTTAGCACTGTATATGGTGGCTCAGTGGTTAGCACTGTATATGGTGGCTCAGTGGTTAGCACTGCATATGGTGGCTCAGCGGTTAGCACTGTATGGTGGCTGAGTGGTTAGCACTGTATATAGTGGATCAGTGGTTAGCACTGTATATGGTGGCTCAGTGGTTAGCACTGTATATGGTGGCTCAGTGGTTAGCACTGTATATGGTGGCTCAGTGGTTGGTACTGTATATGGTGGCTCAGTGGTTGGCACTGTATATGGTGGCTCAGTGGTTAGCACTGTATATGGTGGCTCAGTGATTAGCACTGTATGGTGGCTCAGTGATTAGCACTGTATATGGTGGCTCAGTGATTAGCACTGTACGGTGGCTCAGTGGTTAGCACTGTATATGGTGGCTCAGTGATTAGCACTGTATGGTGGCTCAGTGGTTAGCACTGTATGGAGGCTCAGTGGTTAGCACTGTATATGGTGGCTCAGCGGTTAGCACTGTATGGTGGCTGAGTGGTTAGCACTGTATATAGTGGATCAGTGGTTAGCACTGTATATGGTGGCTCAGTGGTTAGCACTGTATATGGTGGCTCAGTGGTTAGCACTGTATATGGTGGCTCAGTGGTTGGTACTGTATATGGTGGCTCAGTGGTTGGCACTGTATATGGTGGCTCAGTGGTTAGCACTGTATATGGTGGCTCAGTGGTTAGCACTGTATGGTGGCTCAGTGGTTAGCACTGTATGGTGGTTCAGTGGTTAGCACTGTATATGGTGGCTCAGTGGTTACCACTGTATGGAGGCTCAGTGGTTAGCACTGTATATGGTGGCTCAGTGGTTAGCACTGTATATGGTGGCTCAGTGGTTAGCATTGTATATGGTGGCTCAGTGGTTGCCACTGTATACGGCGGCTCTGTGGTCAGCAGAGTACGGTGGCTCTGTGGTCAGCAGAGGACGGCGGCTCTGTGGTCAGCGCAGAAAGGAGGCAGAGTGGTCAGCGCAGGAAGGAGGCAGCGTGGTGAGCGCAGGAAGGAGGCAGCGTGGTGAGCGCAGGACAGCGGCTCTGTGGTCAGGAGAGGACGGCGGCAGAGTGATCAGCGCAGGAAGGAGGCAGAGTGATCAGCGCAGGAAGGAGGCAGAGTGATCAGCGCAGGAAGGAGGCAGAGTGGTGAGCACAGGACGGCGGCTCTGTGGTCAGCAGAGGACGGCGGCTCTGTGGTCAGCAGAGGATGGCGGCTCTGTGGTCAGCGCAGGAAGGAGGCAGAGTGGTCAGCGCAGGAAGGAGGCAGAGTGGTGAGCGCAGGAAGGAGGCAGCGTGGTGAGCGCAGGAAGGAGGCAGCGTGGTGAGCGCAGGACAGCGGCTCTGTGGTCAGGAGAGGACGGCGGCAGAGTGATCAGCGCAGGAAGGAGGCAGAGTGATCAGCGCAGGAAGGAGGCAGAGTGATCAGCGCAGGAAGGAGGCAGAGTGGTGAGCACAGGACGGCGGCTCTGTGGTCAGCAGAGGACGGCGGCTCTGTGGTCAGCAGAGGATGGCGGCTCTGTGGTCAGCGCAGGAAGGAGGCAGAGTGGTCAGCGCAGGAAGGAGGCAGAGTGGTGAGCGCAGGAAGGAGGCAGAGTGGTGAGCGCAGGAAGGAGGCAGAGTGGTAAGCAGAGGACGGTGGCTGTGTGGTCAGCAGAAGACGGCGGCTGTGTGGTCAGCAGAAGACGGTGGCTGTGTGGTCAGCAGAGGACGGCGGCTGTGTGGTCAGCAGAGTACGGCGGCTGTGTGGTCAGCAGAGTACGGCGGCTCTGTGGTCAGAGCAGGAAGGAAGCAGAGTGCTCAGCGCAGGAAGGAGGCAGAGTGGTGAGCGCAGGAAGTAGGCAGAGTGGTGAGCGCAGGACGGCGGCTCTATGGTCAGCAGAGGACGGCGGCAGAGTGATCAGCGCAGGAAGGAGGCAGAGTGATCAGCGCAGGAAGGAGGCAGAGTGATCAGCGCAGGAAGGAGGCAGAGTGATCAGCGCAGGAAGGAGGCAGAGTGGGTGAGCGCAGGACAGCGGCTCTGAGGTCAGCAGAGGAGGGCGGGTCTGTGGTCAGCAGAGGACGGGGGCTCTGTGGTCAGCAGAGGACGGGGCTCTGTGGTCAGCAGAGGACGGGGGCTCTGTGGTCAGCAGAGGACGGCGGCTCTGTGGTCAGCAGAGGACGGCGGCTCTGTGGTCAGCAGAGGACGGCGGCTCTGTGGTCAGCAGAGGACGGCGGCTCTGTGGTCAGCGCAGGAAGGAGGCAGAGTGGTCAGCGCAGGAAGGAGGCAGAGTGGTGAGGGCAGGACGGCGGCTCTGTGGTCAGCAGAGGACGGCGGCTCTGTGGTCAGCAGAGGACGGCGGCTCTGTGGTCAGCAGAGGACGGCGGCTCTGTGGTCAGCAGAGGACGGCGGCTCTGTGGTCAGCAGAGGACGGCGGCTCTGTGGTCAGCAGAGGACGGCGGCTCTGTGGTCAGCAGAGGACGGCGGCAGAGTGATCAGCGCAGGAAGGAGGCAGAGTGATCAGCGCAGGAAGGAGGCAGAGTGATCAGCGCAGGAAGGAGGCAGAGTGGGTGAGCGCAGGACAGCGGCTCTGAGGTCAGCAGAGGAGGGCGGGTCTGTGGTCAGCAGAGGACGGGGGCTCTGTGGTCAGCAGAGGACGGGGGCTCTGTGGTCAGCAGAGGACGGGGGCTCTGTGGTCAGCAGAGGACGGGGGCTCTGTGGTCAGCAGAGGACGGCGGCTCTGTGGTCAGCAGAGGACGGCGGCTCTGTGGTCAGCAGAGGACGGCGGCTCTGTGGTCAGCGCAGGAAGGAGGCAGAGTGGTCAGCGCAGGAAGGAGGCAGAGTGGTGAGGGCAGGACAGCGGCTCTGTGGTCAGCAGAGGACGGCGGGTCTGTGGTCAGCAGAGGACGGGGGCTCTGTGGTCAGCAGAGGACGGGGGCTCTGTGGTCAGCAGAGGACGGGGGCTCTGTGGTCAGCAGAGGACGGCGGCTCTGTGGTCAGCAGAGGACGGCGGCTCTGTGGTCAGCAGAGGACGGCGGCTCTGTGGTCAGCAGAGGACGGCGGCTCTGTGGTCAGCGCAGGAAGGAGGCAGAGTGGTCAGCGCAGGAAGGAGGCAGAGTGGTGAGGGCAGGACGGCGGCTCTGTGGTCAGCAGAGGACGGCGGCTCTGTGTGGTCAGCAGAGGATGGCGGCTCTGTGGTCAGCAGAGGACGGCGGCTCTGTGGTCAGCAGAGGACGGCGGCTCGTGGTCAGCAGAGGACGGCGGCTCTGTGGTCAGCAGAGGACGGCGGCAGAGTGATCAGCGCAGGAAGGAGGCAGAGTGATCAGCGCAGGAAGGAGGCAGAGTGATCAGCGCAGGAAGGAGGCAGAGTGATCAGCACAGGACAGCGGCTCTGTGGTCAATAGAGGACGGCGGCTCTGTGGTCAGCAGAGGACGGCGGCTCTGTGGTCAGCAGAGGACGGCGGCTCTGTGGTCAGCAGAGGACGGCGGCTCTGTGGTCAGCAGAAGAGGCGGCTCTGTGGTCAGCAGAGGACGGCGGCTCTGTGGTCAGCAGAGGACGGGGCTCTGTGGTCAGCAGAGGACGGGGGCTCTGTGGTCAGCAGAGGACGGCGGCTCTGTGGTCAGCAGAGGACGGCGGCTCTGTGGTCAGCAGAGGACGGCGGCAGAGTGATCAGCGCAGGAAGGAGGCAGAGTGATCAGCGCAGGAAGGAGGCAGAGTGATCAGCGCAGGAAGGAGGCAGAGTGATCAGCGCAGGAAGGAGGCAGAGTGATCAGCCAGGACAGCGGCTCTGTGGTCAGCAGAGGACGGCGGCTCTGTGGTCAGCAGAGGACGGCGGCTCTGTGGTCAGCAGAGGACGGGGCTCTGTGGTCAGCAGAGGACGGGGGCTCTGTGGTCAGCAGAGGACGGGGGCTCTGTGGTCAGCAGAGGACGGGGGCTCTGTGGTCAGCAGAGGACGGGGGCTCTGTGGGTCAGCAGAGGACGAGGGGGCTCTGTGGTCAGCAGAGGACGGGGGCTCTGTGGTCAGCAGAGGACGGGGGTCTAGTGGTCAGCAGAGGACGGGGGTCTGTGGTCAGCAGAGGACGGGGGCTCTGTGGTCAGCAGAGGACGGGGGCTCTGTGGTCAGCAGAGGACGGGGGGTCTGTGGTCAGCAGAGGACGGGGGCTCTGTGGTCAGCAGAGGACGGGGCTCTGTGGTCAGCAGAGGACGGGGGTCTGTGGTCAGCAGAGGACGGGGCTCTGTGGTCAGCAGTGGACGGGGGCTCTGTGGTCAGCAGTGGACGGGGGCTCTGTGGTCAGCAGAGGACGGGGGCTCTGTGGTCAGCAGAGGACGGGGGCTCTGTGGTCAGCAGAGGACGGGGGCTCTGTGGTCAGCAGAGGACGGGGGCTCTGTGGTCAGCAGAAGACGGGGCTCTGTGGTCAGCAGAGGACGGGGGCTCTGTGGTCAGCAGAGGGCGACGGGTCTGTGGTCAGCAGAGGACAGGGGCTCTGTGGTCAGCAGAGGACGGGGGCTCTGTGGTCAGCAGAGGACGGGGGCTCTGTGGTCAGCAGAGGACGGGGGCTCTGTGGTCAGCAGAGGACGGCGGCTCTGTGGTCAGCAGAGGACGGCGGCTCTGTGGTCAGCAGAGGACGGCGGCAGAGTCGATCAGCGGCAGGACGGAGGCAGAGTGATCAGCGCAGGAAGGAGGCAGAGTGATCAGCGCAGGAAGGAGGCAGAGTGATCAGCGCAGGAAGGAGGCAGAGTGATCAGCACAGGACAGCGGCTCTGTGGTCAGCAGAGGACGGCGGCTCTGTGGTCAGCAGAGGACGGCGGCTCTGTGGTCAGCAGAGGACGGCGGCTCTGTGGTCAGCAGAGGACGGCGGCTCTGTGGTCAGCAGAGGACGGCGGCTCTGTGGTCAGCAGAGGACGGCGGCTCTGTGGTCAGCAGAGGACGGCGGCTCTGTGGTCAGCAGAGGACGGCGGCTCTGTGGTCAGCAGAGGACGGGGGCTCTGTGGTCAGCAGAGGACGGGGGCTCTGTGGTCAGCAGAGGACGGGGGCTCTGTGGTCAGCAGAGGACGGGGGCTCTGTGGTCAGCAGAGGACGGGGGTCTGTGGTCAGCAGAGGACGGGGGCTCTGTGGTCAGCAGAGGACGGGGGCTCTGTGGTCAGCAGAGGACGGGGGCTCTGTGGTCAGCAGAGGACGGGGGTCTGTGGTCAGCAGAGGACGGGGCTCTGTGGTCAGCAGTGGACGGGGGCTCTGTGGTCAGCAGAGGACGGGGGCTCTGTGGTCAGCAGAGGACGGGGACTCTGTGGTCAGCAGAGGACGGGGGCTCTGTGGTCAGCAGAGGACGGGGGCTCTGTGGTCAGCAGAGGACGGGGGCTCTGTGGTCAGCAGAGGACGGGGGCTCTGTGGTCAGCAGAGGACGGGGGCTCTGTGGTCAGCAGAGGACGACGGGTCTGTGGTCAGCAGAGGACGGCGGGTCTGTGGTCAGCAGAGGACGGCGGGTCTGTGGTCAGCAGAGGACGGCGGGTCTGTGGTCAGCAGAGGACGGCGGGTCTGTGGTCAGCAGAGGACGGCGGGTCTGTGGTCAGCAGAGGACGGCGGCTCTGTGGTCAGCAGAGGACGGCGGGTCTGTGGTCAGCAGAGGACGGCGGGTCTGTGGTCAGCAGAGGACGGGGGCTCTGTGGTCAGCAGAGGACGGGGGCTCTGTGGTCAGCAGAGGACGGGGGCTCTGTGGTCAGCAGAGGACGGGGGCTCTGTGGTCAGCGAAGGAAGGAGGCTCTGTGGTCGAGTGGTCAGCGCAGGAAGGAAGCTCTGTGGTCAGCGCAGGCTAGGTGGGCGGAGCCAAGGCGGGAGTCCCGCGAGGTGGGCGGAGCCAAGGCGGGAGTCTCACGAGGTGGGCGGAGCCAAGGCGGGAGTCTCGCGAAGTGGGCGGAGCCAAGGCGGGAGTCCCGCGGGGTGGGCGGAGGCATGGTGGGAGCCCCGCGATGTGGGCGGAGCCATGGCGGGAGCGGTGCAGCGGGATGGCGGCGGGGTAAGTATACTGGAGTGTGTGTGTGTGTGTGTGTGGGTGTGTGTTTGTGTGGGTGCGTGAGTGTGTGTGATGTGGTTGGGATGGTGGTGTGTGTGTTTGGGAGGACTGTAGTAAGAGGCTGTGTGTGTGTGTGTTTGATGAGAGTAGTGAGGGGGGCGAGCGGAACGTTGAAACGCCGGTGCCTGTAGCTGCACGGAATGTTCCGCGCGGCTACACTGCACTGTGACGTCAGCAGCATGGTCGGAGGCCGTCACGGAAGTAACCCTTCGGGTTCTCCGGAAGTGGCCTTCGGCTTTTATATAATAGATTGTATATACTGTATTGTTTTTGTCTCCTTTGTGACCTCTTTTGTATATTTTTGTATGCACTTAGTGATGGGCGAATCCTAAATTACTCGGAATCGCTTGACTCTAGCGAGTCCGAGCCCGGGACTCGCTACTCGTTGCGAGTCTAGCGAGTCCAATGTTAATGAACGGGGAAGCGAGTAATAGCGAGTAGTGTGCGATTTACAAATCGCAGATGTGTCTCGGAAGCTTCAGCCTGAAGCAATCCTAGTTTAGCCATTGATTTGCATTGGACTCGTTTACTGTGCAAGTAATCGCTGGGAAACTCGCACAGATAAGAGTCCGGCTGTCTCCTCTGTGCTGGCTGCCGCAGCTCCAGGGTCCTAGAGCCCGCCTGCTGCCTGATGTAGCAGAGCTGCGATTGTTCTCAGTCTGCTCATTCCCTGTGCATAGACATCTATATCTATGCACAGTGGATGTAGCAGAGAGGACATCGCGTTTTGGACTACGTCGGACGGAAGAGGATTTTTTCATTAAAGATGGAGTCCCTAATGGATTTTTTTTTATTTCTAATAAAACATTTTCTCTGTGTTGTGTTTTTTTTAAAACAATTTAATAGAAATTCATGGCGGTCATGTCTAATATTGGCGTGACCGCCATAAATTTCGGGCTTAGGGCCAGCTGATAATACAAAGCTGGCCCTAACCTCTTTATTACCCAGCGTGCCACCGCCACCAGGGCCGCTGGAAGAGCGGGGTTCAGCGCCAGAGGATGGCGCTTCAATGAACGTGTGGCACCCTGGCACCAGTTGGGCACCACAGAAATCCTTAGGTACAATGGAGTAAGTAACAGCACAGCAAAACCACAACACAAACAACACTTAGAACACCTGGTTTCACTCCGAGCCTCTAGGGGAGCTACCACTGGTGACTTTGAGCCAGTTCCCCCTATAAAAAGAGTCTTGGAGGGAGAAACTTCAGAGTGTGGTAGACGCTACAAGAGCTGCCTGCCTGTGTGAAACCTCCACCCTATGAGGAACACACTAGGCCCTGCTAGCCTGTTAGCCAGTGGAGATCCCTGCAATTGGGATAATAGGAAGAAGGAGATCACCTCTCAGGAATACAGAGTTAATCCAACTCTTTCCAAATCATCCGGTTACTGGAACCGAAGCTGTGGGAGCTACAAAGCCACCGCAGAGAACCAGCATACTACACAGGGAGTCTAGCCCCCTGTTCACCTGACGCACCTACCAACGAGAGCCCAGGGAAGAAGGTAGAATTATCATCACCCTTTTACAGTGCCCTCAGTGCTGACAACCAGGTGACATCCGTTCCATTGAACAAACTGCCCGGTCCGGAAGGATTCCACATCCACCCGACCTTAGCACCAGAAGTAGAGAAAGGAAGCCTAACACTGCTTGCTGTGAAACTCCAGAAGTGCCAACTTCACTATCCCGGTCCGAGTGTACCTGACTACCCACCAGTAAAGGTACCTAAAAGAGACTTTGTGTGGTTGTCCATTATTCCTGGATTCAGCGCAGCGTCCCGCAGCTGCCTCACAACATCTTGCGCAGCTCCCGGCTCCGGGGATTCCCGCTCATCCTGTGGGGAGCGTTCCATCTCGCTGTGTACCATCCCCCGGAGACCCGAACAGCGCTGGTACCGTTACCAGAACACCCGCAGGTGGCGTCACGAAGACAAATCACCCCACTGTTCCGCCATTCCCCTATTGATCTGGACCACCGGGCCTACACCACCGCAGGCGCGGTTCCGTGACTGGAGGAGAAACAACGCCCGCTACGTGTACCCCCCCCGGCTACGGTGAGTCAGAATTTGGCGTCACGAACAGGATACGAGCAGGCCCGTTATCACGGGTATTGTGTGCTATTTATTGACTGTAAATATCGAACTGTACATTTGGTCCGCCATTGCTGCGCGAAAAGGCGGGAAAAGAAGGGGCGTGACTGTACAGAGGGCGCGAAGATTGACCCCGCCCCCACGCTCTGACGACTTCCTCCGTACGCAGCAGGAACCGGAAACTCCCGTGGTGCCTCACTCCTCACCGCGAGGCCGACACTTCCGTTTGCAACCGAGGGAAAGGCTACGCTTAACTAAGGGGGAGCGACCATGAGTAACCCGGCTCCCGATCACGCGGCACCCCCGCTAGACCAAGCGGCACCTCAAAACATACCTATTGATGGACAGCAACAAGTCGGCGGTATGCTACCACAACCCGCTCCGATTATGCCGATGTCTCTACCCTACGTTCCTAGTGCGACCTGGTTACCCAAATACAGCGGTGTACCCAGCACCTTGGAGAACTTCCAGAGGAAGATATGCCAAGCCCTGGACATGTACCCGATGACCGGTAAGCAAAGAGCTTCAGTTATTATGGGACAGTTAACCGGTGCAGCCGAACTGCAGAGCCGCAGCTGGCCTGTAGAAGTTCAGGAATCTGTGGAGCAGATATTCGCTAGATTAACCCGGGTCTTTGAGTGCCATACCGAGGCTGGATTAAGACTGTCATTCTATCGTTGTAACCAAGGGGCACAAGAAACTGTCCTTGATTATTCACTGCGCTTGCAAGAAGCATACAGACTGTTAAAACAAGTCGATCCCGATAGTGCTCGAGATGAGAACAAAGCGTTAATTGGACAATTTATTGTGGGCCTTAAACTATCTGAGGATAGAAAGCAAGCAAGCTGGTGGTCCATACAAAACCCAGGCGCAGAGTTTGACACATTGAGAGACTTAACAGTTTGGGGACAGCGACTCGCTGAAGTACCTGATCCCGCTTCACCGCAGCAGCAGCAGTACGCTGACACCCCTTCCGTGCCGGCAGCAGCATCTCCAATCCCTGCGATCCAGTCCAGTGCACAGACTGTGACACCTGACCGGTTTGATCAACTGTGTGCTAATGTCGAGCAGCTGATGAAGGACGTGGCCAAGCTACAAGCTGGGAGAAGACCCAAGACAGATGCAAGGCCATCGGACAAGATTCTACTCGCCGACAGTCCAGACGACGTCCCGTGGATGAGGAGAAAGACACAGCCGTCGCGAGGAAAACCTGCAGACCGCCGCAGTCCTGACAGACGCCGCAACAGTCAGCAGAACGACTTAGGAGGACGCAACGTGCAATCCCGTCCTTTAAACGAGCGACCCCTGGGCGAGAAGGGCCAACCCCAGGAGTAGACTGTGCAGGCCCTACGTCCAGCTGGGAACACAAGTATGTGGGAGACTGTCCATACTTACCAATCGTCATCGATGGCATCGCTATCTCCGCCTTGATAGACACTGGATCCCAGGTGACATCCATCCCCAGTACCCTTTACAAGCAGTTCTGGCCAGATGTTAAGCTAGAACCCCCTAATCCCGAGATGAACCTTGAAGCCACTAATGGTATTCCGGTTACCATAGAGGGACAGTGGGAAGCTACAGTAAAGGTGGGGAGGGTGCAATTGAAAAACCAGGGTATCTTAGTGGTCCAGGATAAGCCTAACCACAAGGATCCATATGTCATATTGGGTACCAATGTCATGATCAAATGCCTCGATGAAGTGTTGTTTTTGCTCCAACAGAGTGCTGAAGCCGGTAAACCCCGAGAAAAGAGGGCTATCCAAAAGCAGATCAGAGCTCTGGTGTATCAACAACAGGTAACCTTGTCAAATGGTGAGATTGGCAGAGTAAGGGTCACAGATCCCATTCCAATTGTGGTACCACCCAGAAGTGAAATGATGATCTGGTGTCGAGCAGCCATAGGCCTCAGAGGGCAGGACTACCAAGCTGTAGTAGAACCTGTAATGTCCGACAGTAGTCCTACGCTCTTGACAGCCAGAGGATTAGTCGATGTAAGAAAGGGGAGAGTCCCCGTACGCATATTGAATTATGGTGATGACGAAGTCAGACTACCTAGATATGCAACTGTAGCTAAATTGTACCAAGTAAAAGATGATGCTGTGATTGATGTAAAATCCTCAAACCAAATAGTCACTGATGAACCCCCTCACTCCAAAGATCAGAGAAATGGTGTCAAGAGCTCAGTGTAGGAACTGACAATACACCCTCTCACCAGAAAAATGGAGTATACCGGGTAGTTCGGGAGTATGAGCAAGTGTTCAGCAAACACCCACTTGACTTTGGGAGGATTAAAGGGGTACAACATCATATCCCCACAAACAACCATGCACCTATCAAAGAAAAGTACAGGCCTATACCACCCACTCACTACCAGAAAGCAAAAGAGATGCTTCAGGACATGAAGAATGCAGGAGTCATAAGGGATAGCTGTAGTCCCTGGGCCGCACCACTAGTCCTGGTTAAAAAGAAAGATGGTAGTATGAGGATGTGTGTAGATTATAGGCAAATCAACAAAGTCACACACAAAGATGCATACCCGTTACCCCGCATAGAAGAGTCACTAGCTGCACTCAAATCTGCCAACTACTTCTCCACATTAGATCTTACTAGTGGGTACTGGCAGGTTGCCGTTGCAGAGGAGGATCGTGAGAAGACAGCCTTCACTACTCCCATGGGCTTATGCGAGTTCAACAGTATGCCATTCGGTTTGTGTAATGCCCCAGGAACATTTCAGAGACTTATGGAGTGTTGTTTGGGCCACAAGAACTTTGAGACTGTCTTGTTATACCTTGATGATGTCATTGTCTACTCTCAGACCTATGAAGATCACCTCCAACACCTGAGTGAAGTGTTCGAGTCACTGTCCAAGTACGGGATGAAACTGAAACCGTCCAAGTGCCACCTGCTGAAACCCAAGGTCCAATACCTAGGACATGTGGTCAGCGCCGAAGGCGTAGCACCGGATCCGGATAAGGTCACCGTCATCAAGGACTGGCCAGCACCCATCAACCACAAAGAGGTACGTCAATTCCTAGGACTGGTCGGGTACTACCGACGATTCATCAAAGGCTATACCAAGATAGCCGCACCTATGCAAGATCTCTTAGTAGGTCAATCTAAAAACGGCAAGATCAGGGGACCCCCGTTCCACTGGGGCCCAGAGCAGGACAAGTCCTTCCAAACGTTAAAAGATGCTTTAACTGGAGAAGAAATCCTGGCTTACCCTGACTACAATCTACCGTTTCTGTTGTACACTGACACAAGTAATGAAGGTTTAGGAGCAGTCCTATCTCAACGTCAGCAGGGCAAAGAGAAGGTGATAGCCTACGCAAGCAGAAAGCTCCGTCCCACCGAAAGGAACCCGGAAAACTACAGCTCCTTCAAGCTGGAGTTCCTGGCCCTGGTCTGGGCGATCACAGAGCGTTTCAAGCATTACCTGGCATCCGCCCCGTTCACCGCTTTCACAGATAACAATCCTCTAACACACTTAGAGACTGCAAAGCTGGGAGCCCTAGAACAGCGTTGGGTAGCAAGACTCGCTAACTACGACTTCACTGTAAAGTACCGGGCAGGTCACAAGAACGGCAATGCTGATGCCCTGTCCCGAATGCCCCATCTTCCCGAAGAGGGAGAAGACATAGATGACCTAGAAGAGATTGAACTACCTGCTTTCCACCGTTCCGGTACAGCAACATGTCATCAGAGAAACCAGACACGTGTAGAGAGGACCGTGAACCCGTTACCTCACCATGACTGGAAGGAGGCTCAAGCCAACGACCCAGATGTCAGCCTGGTAAGGGATCTCATCCCTCAAGAACACGCCAATATGGACTCTGATGCCTCACCAACTGCTAAACGCCTGTGGAAGGAGAAAGGAAGGTTGTTCGTCTACCAAGGTAAACTATGCAGAAGATACCTCAATCCGAGAACCCATGAACTCATCTGGCAGATTGTAGTTCCCAAGACCGAAGTCCAAATGATCCTTGAAGCATACCATGATGATGCCGGACACTTTGGATGGAAGAAGCTGGAGAGACTCCTGAAGGATCGGTTCTACTGGGTCGGTATGAGAGGCTCCATTGACAAATGGTGTAAAAATTGTGGACCTTGTCACCTTCGAAGAAAAGACCATCTAACTCAGAAAGCTCCGTTGCAACCAATTGTTACCACCAAACCTCTTGAAATAGTTGCTCTCGACCATGTGAAGCTTACCCCAAGTCGAACCGGGTACACCTACGCTCTCACCATCGTCGATCACTACTCAAGATTCCTGGTAGTCGTTCCAGTTAAGGATTTAACTGCTGAGGTAGCAGCCAAAGCGTTCCAGAGTTACTTCTGTCGCCCCCATGGGTATCCAGACCAGGTCTTAACTGACCAAGGGCCAGCCTTCGAATCAGCTCTGTTCCAAGAATTCTTAGGGCTGTATGGGTGTAAGAAAATCCGCACCACACCTTATCATCCTCAAACGAACGGTTTATGTGAGAAGATGAACCACATAGTCATTGACATGCTCAAGACCTTACCAGTTGAAGAGAGAAATCAATGGCCAGAGAAACTTCCAGATCTCGTGGACATCTACAACCACATACCTGTCAGTTCGACAAATTACACACCTGCTTACTTGATGAGAGCAAGACCAGGTAAACTGCCTATTGATTTGCAGATGGGAACCATTGAACCCACAGAAGATTCTTCTGATGAAGACTGGGTCAGCCAACGCCAAGAAAAGTACAGAAAAGTACAAGAGAGTGTTGAAAGGAACCTTGAAATCAGTAGGACCAAACAAGAAAAAGACTTTAACAAACACGCCTCAGCTGAACCACTAGCTATAGGTGATGTAGTGCTGAAAAGAAAAAGAAAAACTAACAAATTGGATAACAGTTGGGAATCCGTACCCTACACCGTTATGCCGTCACACTTTGATAACTCAAAAACTTGTGTTATTAGCAAAGACAATGGGAATACTATTGCAACTGTCTCAAGGGATCATTTGAAGAAATGTCCGCCACAGTTAATCCCACAAGCAACCAGTTACCCTACTGTAACTACAGATGAAGAAACCAAAGAAAATCTAGTCCTTACAGAAATTGGATACTTACCAGCTGATTGGCCACAAATAGGTGATGCATTCCTCATACCAGTTATGCACTTCTACCAGCCTACAGAAGGTCAGCCAAAACCAAATCCAATCCAACAAGTCCAACAAGAAGAAGTCCAAGTGCAAGAATTGCAGCCTGTTATCATGGAACCTGAGATTCCTGTAATCGGTCAGCCTGCTAGTCCCACAGTAAGAGAAGCCATTCCTAATCAACTACCTACAGAGGTCAGTCCAGTTGATAGACTCCGCACTTACTATGGTCTTACACAAAGCAGACATAGAGAAGTACCAACCACTTCGTACACTACACCAACAGCTTTGGAAACACCCACACTACGCAGATCCACACGTAGTACATTAGGTCAACCCCCACAAAAACTTGGAGAATGGGTTTAAAATGTAGTGGAAAATGTAACCTGTAAGTGTTGTAAATATAATACTGTTTTTCAAAACCTGTAAAAAGTAGTGTACAGAAGGGTGGAGGAACTGGGCTATGTCCCAAGTATACTAAGTTGGGAACAGAAAGCGCCTGGTAAGGTATAGAAGGTTAGTACCGGCCTCCCAAGCAGAGACACCCGTAGGGAATGTATAAAGTTTACCATGTATCCCTGGACTTTACCTTTTTCCCTTTTCACAAACTTTGAACATTTGTCACAGGACTTGTGTGACCACTAACTTTACCTTTTTCCAGCCTGCGGCAAATGGACTAGTGCCGTACGGACTGCTTTTCACATTTTTCACTCCTTTTCAGTGATTTTTGTGTTTTCTTTAAGACTTTGTAAATTGAATGTTATAAATGCTTAGTGTTAAGTTGTAAAAAGAACCTTTTGCTCAGCCGGGAGAACTGAGGTTAACTAAGGGGGAATGTGGCACCCTGGCACCAGTTGGGCACCACAGAAATCCTTAAGTACAATGGAGTAAGTAACAGCACAGCAAAACCACCAACACAAACAACACTTAGAACACCTGGTTTCACTCCGAGCCTCTAGGGGGAGCTACCACTGGTGACTTTGAGCCAGTTCCCCCTATAAAAAGAGTCTTGGAGGGAGAAACTTCAGAGTGTGGTAGACGCTACAAGAGCTGCCTGCCTGTGTGAAACCTCCACCCTATGAGGAACACACTAGGCCCTGCTAGCCTGTTAGCCAGTGGAGATCCCTGCAATTGGGATAATAGGAAGAAGGAGATCACCTCTCAGGAATACAGAGTTAATCCAACTCTTTCCAAATCATCCGGTTACTGGAACCGAAGCTGTGGGAGCTACAAAGCCACCGCAGAGAACCAGCATACTACACAGGGAGTCTAGCCCCCTGTTCACCTGTCGCACCTACCAACGAGAGCCCAGGGAAGAAGGTAGAATTATCATCACCCTTTTACAGTGCCCTCAGTGCTGACAACCAGGTGACATCCGTTCCATTGAACAAACTGCCCGGTCCGGAAGGATTCCACATCCACCCGACCTTAGCACCAGAAGTAGAGAAAGGAAGCCTAACACTGCTTGCTGTGAAACTCCAGAAGTGCCAACTTCACTATCCCGGTCCGAGTGTACCTGACTACCCACCAGTAAAGGTACCTAAAAGAGACTTTGTGTGGTTGTCCATTATTCCTGGATTCAGCGCAGCGTCCCGCAGCTGCCTCACAACATCTTGCGCAGCTCCCGGCTCCGGGGATTCCCGCTCATCCTGTGGGGAGCGTTCCATCTCGCTGTGTACCATCCCCCGGAGACCCGAACAGCGCTGGTACCGTTACCAGAACACCCGCAGGTGGCGTCACGAAGACAAATCACCCCACTGTTCCGCCATTCCCCTATTGATCTGGACCACCGGGCCTACACCACCGCAGGCGCGGTTCCGTGACTGGAGGAGAAACAACGCCCGCTACGTGTACCCCCCCCCGGCTACGGTGAGTCAAACGCGCCATCTTCTGGGGCGGCTGCGGGCTGCAATTTGCAGCGGGGGGTGCCCAGAAAGCTTGGGCATCCCTGCGCTGCGGATTCCAGCCCCCAGCTGCTTAGCTGTACCTGGCTAGACATAGAAATTGCGCGGAGCCCCACGCATTTTTTTTTAATTATTTCATGAAATTCATGAAATAATAAAAAAAAGGGCTCCCCTATATTCTTGTGTCTGGCCAGGTACAAATAGGCACCTGGGGGTTGGGGGCAGCCCGTCGCTGCCTGCTGGATCCGGCTGTTTCCAGAAATACGGCAAAGCCCATGTAATTTTTTTTCTGAAAAATCAATAAAACAATCCTAAAAAAGGGACTGCATCTTTATTAACCCCTCGCCCATGGTCCAGGGGTTAATAAAGATGGAGTCCCTTTTATTTACATTGTTTTATGGATTTGTCAGAAAAAAAATTCACGTGGGCTTCGCCGTATATCTGGAACCAGCCGGATCCAGCAGGCAGCGACGGGCTGCCCCCAACCCCCAGGTGCCTATTTGTACCTGGCCGGACACAAGAATATAGGAGAGCCATTTTTTTAATTATTTCATGAATTTCATGAAAGAATAAAAAAAAATGCGGGGGGTTCCGCGCAATTTCTATGTCTAGCCAGGTACAGCTAAGCAGCTGGGGGCTGGAATCCGCAGCACAGGGAGGCCCAAGCTTTCTTGGCATCCCCCGCTGCAAATTGCAGCCCGCAGCCACCCCAGAAGATGGCGCGTTAATTGAAGCGCCATCCTCTGGCGCTGAACCCCGCTCTTCCAGCGGCCCTGGTGGCGGTGGCACGCTGGGTAATAAAGGGGCTAATACCAGCTTTGTTATACAAACTGGTATTAAGCCCGAGATTCTTAATGTCAGGCCACGTTTGACCCGGCCACTAAGAATCTCCAATAAAAGGTTAAAAAAACACAACACAGAGAAAATTTTAGAAATAAAAAAAAAAGCCATTAGGGACTCCATCTTTAATTAAAAAAATCCTCTTCCGTCCGACGTAGTCCAAAACGCGATGTCCTCTCTGCTACATCCCCTGTGCATAGATATAGATGTATATGCACAGGGAATGAGCAGACTGAGAACAATCTCAGCTCTGCTACATCATCTCTGTGAGTAGGCGGGCTCTAGGACCCTGGAGCTGCGGCAGCCTGCACAGAGCAGACAGCCGGACTCTGCTCGCAAAGTAACAGCAGTTACTTTGCGAGTTTCCCAGTGATTTCTTGCACAGTAATCAGACCAATGCAAGTGAATGGCAATCCTAGTTTTGTCAGAGTCTCTGACAAAACTAGGACTGCCATTGATTTGCATTGGACTCGTTTACTGTGCGAGTAATCGCTGGGGGGAAACTCGCAGAGTATCGAGTCCTGCAAGTCCCTTACTACTCGCCGAGTAACGAGTCCTAGCGAGTAGATTCGCCCATCCCTATATGCACTGCCTACTTTTCAATTAAACATATATAATTTAATATCTACATTCCTCTTGCTCTATATACCGCATCCCTGAAGCCTGACTCTATCTGTCCAATCTCCTGTATAAACGATTGGTGGTGGCAGATAGTTTTTCTTGGGTTATTGTGGAGCTTGGCTGTGATGGTACTGAAGCATATATATATATATATATATATATATATATATATATATATATATATATATATATATATATATTCCATGCATTGTAATTGGGTGTGTATATACCATACGTTCACCATGAAAGTGCCCAATAACCGACTTGTGGCAATAGTAGCCATCGCCTCACCCATCAATCATCAGTGAGTTGTGTGATTGTTTTGGTGATCGGTGGCAGCGGTGGGACATCTCCTTGGCCTCCCTGACATTGTATTTGGAGCATTAACTATTGTCTTATATGACTGAGTTCTGGACTTGTACAGATACAGTCAGATTTGGCTCTGCTCCATTCCTGTCACATCGGTCTAGTCCTTTTTGTTATCCTTTTTATTTTATGTAATTGTATATACTGTAATATTTTTGCCCTCTTTATAATATAGTTTATATATATTTTTCATCACTGCCTCCTGTTCAGATTAAATATATCAAATGTAATAGCTTCATTCTTCTTGGTCTATAAATTGTATCCCTGAAGCCATACACTACCTGTCAAATCACCTGTGTAAATGATCAGTGGTGGCACCTAGCTTTTATTGGGTTATTGTGGAGCTTGGCTGTGACAGTACTGAAGTATATATATATTCCATCATTGGTGTAATGTGAATCTCATAGGCTCGAGTGCAAAATATCCAATTGTTGCAAGCCTTTGATAACCTTGGTCTTTTCATATATGCCAAAGGGACTTTTGGGGCCACCTAGGCTCCAGGGCCCAGATGTGAGTGCAACCCCTGCATCTATGGTAGTTCCGTCCCTATATTCTATAAATTGGAATCAGGTGTGTATATAATGTATGTTCACAGTGAAAATGCTTAATAACCTACCTCATGGAAATAGTATCCATCGCCTCGTCCATCCATCATCAGTCGTGTGATTGTCATGGTGATCGGTGGCAGCGGTGACCTCCCTGACATTGTATTTGGTGCACTATGTATTGTTTTATATGGTTGAACCCATCCATCATCAGTCGTGTGATTGTCATGGTGATCGGTGGCAGCGGTGACCTCCCTGACATTGTATTTGGTGAACTATGTATTGTTTTATATGGTTGAACCCATCCATCATCAGTCGTGTGATTGTCATGGTGATCGGTGGCAGCGGTGACCTCCCTGACATTGTATTTGGTGCACTATGTATTGTTTTATATGGTTGAATTCTGGAGTTGCACAGATACAGACAGATTCGTCTCTGCTCCATTCCCGGCGAGGTTACATGAGGGGAGCGCGGCCGCTCACAGTCTATACATTGTTCTGGGCGCAGCGGATTTCGTTACAATACAGGTCACTGCGAATGAAATAAGACGGCTCTCATGACAAAAGCGTCTCAGGTTACCGGTCCTGGGAAATGTCTGGGAATATGGCAGAACAGATAAAATATAATCTAGGAGTTATTTATACTCCGGCCACTGAAATATCATAACGGAAAGTTCTGCAGAAAGAGCCAAAGGCAACACGGCGCTGCGCTCACCTGCGAGGATCAGGCGGATTAGTCCCAAGATGAGCGCAAGCGCTGCGCCAACGTCTTCCAGACACAAAACCGTCGCCGCACATTGACTGTTGTGTTTCCCGGTGATTTATACTTGTATTATTGGCAGTAAAATATTTGCAAAGAAAAGAAAAAGTCTCGTCCGTGAACGTCCATCACCGACCGGTACGCTTCATCCCAGACAAAGGAACAAAGGAATTGCCCCCAATGTAGAACATCCGGCATCATTGCCCCCAACGTAGAACATCCGGCATTATTGCCCCCGGTGTATAACGTCCGGCCTTATCTTCCCCGGTGTATAACATCTGGCATTATTGCCCCGTGTATAACTTCCATCCTTATCACCCCGGTGTATAACATCTGGCATTATTGCCCCCGGTGTATAACATCCGGCATTATTGCCCTGGTGTATAACATCCATCCTTATCACCCCGGTGTATAACATCCGGCATTATCGCTCCCGGTGTATAACATCTATCCTTATCGCCCCCATATATAACATCCGGCATTATTGACCCCGGTGTATAACATCCGGCATTATCGCCCCCGGTGTATAACATCCGGCATCATTGCCCTCAGTGTATAACATCCGGCCTTATCGCTCCCATATATAACATCCGGCATTATTGCCTCCGGTGTATAACATCCGGCATTATTGCCCCCGGTGTGTAACATCCGGCAATATTACCCTCAGTGTATAACATCCGGCATTATTGCCCCCGGTGTATAACATCCGGACTTATCGCCCCCGGTGTATAACATCGGCATTATCTCCCCTGGTGTATAACATCCATCCTTATCGCCCCCGGTGTATAACATCCGGCCTTGTCGCCCCCGGTGTATAACATCCGACATTATTGCCCCCGGTGTATAACATCCGGCATTATTGCCCTGGTGTATAACATCCATCCTTATCACCCCGGTGTATAACATCCGGCATTATCGCTCCCAGTGTATAACATCTATCCTTATCGCCCCCATATATAACATCCGGCATTATTGACCCCGGTGTATAACATCCGGCATTATCGCCCCCGGTGTATAACATCCGGCATCATTGCCCTCAGTGTATAACATCCGGCCTTATCGCTCCCATATATAACATCCGGCATTATTGCCTCCGGTGTATAACATCCGGCATTATTGCCCCCGGTGTATAACATCCGGCATTATCGCCCCCGGTGTATAACATCCGGCCTTATCGCCCCCGGTGTATAACATCCGGCATTATTGCCCCCGGTGTGTAACATCCGGCAATATTACCCTCAGTGTATAACATCCGGCATTATTGCCCCGGTGTATAACATCCGGACTTATCGCCCCCGGTGTATAACATCGGCATTATCTCCCCTGGTGTATAACATCCATCCTTATCACCTCCGGTGTATAACATCCGGCATTATTAACCCCGGGGTATAACATCCGGCCTTATCGTCCCCTGTGTATAACATCCGGCATTATTCCCCCAGTGTATCACATCCGGCATTATTCCCCCAGTGTATAACATCCGCCATTATTGCCCTCAGTGTATAACATCCAGCCTTATCGCCTTTGGTGTATAATGTTGCGGTCATGGGGCTGGGGTACTCGATCTCCCAGGGGTTAACATGATAGTCACAGTGGTGATCCCCAGAGGTCATGGCCCAACCAGACATTGTTAAGGGGATATTTACAGGAGATAAAGTTTGTCGTGACACCAACTGGAGTTATGGCTTGTAGGTTTGGCAGCCAAATGTTAAGCCCTCTCCAGTTAGGGCGGAGGTCCCTTGGAAGGTGTAACAGGTGAATGAGATGAGGAGGAGGGTAGTGATGCAAAGTGGCGGCTCTGCAGGCAGACACAGGAAGAACAAGATTAAACACAAGGTTCTTGTGGTTCTTACCATTTACTGAAGGTTTGTGCAGTTACAACCCAACCAGGGGACAGAGTCCATCAAGATTACAGCCTGGCCAGCCCGGAAGTATTCAGAGTCCACCTTGCCAAGACACAGGGTGTATTGGCCTTCCTTGCTGCTTTCTTACCTCTGACACTCGTTACCCCTGTCCTCTCCTTCCTGTGAGTCCAGTGGTTGCCAGTTCCAGCAGGCAGGTAGCTGCGGGTCCTGTTAGTGACAGTCTTGCTTGTCCTCTAACCCTATGTAGAAAATTGAGCCTTAGGAGGGTCCACAAAGTGAGTCATTGTACATGAAGCCGAGTGACTCCCAGTTTCACGGTTGGCCCTGAAGTATCTGAAACCAAATTGGGGCTGGTACCCCTTCTGCAGCTAGCTCCTCTGCCCAGCTTTAACAGCTGGAAGCAGATTCATGTCCTCAGTCCCTGGGACTAGCACCTAACTCCATGTGTAGTACTAGCTTCTCCAGCTGCCTGACTGGAACTCGCTAGAGCTATCTCCTTTCTGCCACCCACTCCTAACCTATCTCCTCCCTCCATCCAGTAGGTGAGGACAGCCCTGAATGTGGGTTCCTTCTCAGCACCTCCCTAGCCTGAAGTTTGAATGTGTTGGGTGCATTTAGGGGTCTTGGCAAAGCTTTCCACTTTTACCTCTTGCCATTATATTAAATGCATGCAATACCATTAGTGGCAGCCGGACTGCAGGGGCACCACATATAACATCTAGCCTTATTGCCCCAGTGCATAATATCTGGCCTTATTGCCCTCCATGTATAACATCCAGCCTTATTGCCCCCAGTATACAACATCCAGCCCATTTGTATCCAGTGTATAACATCCAGCCTTATTGCCCCTGATGTATAACATCCAGCCTTATTGCCCCTGATGTGTAACATCCAGCCTTATTGCCCCTGATGTATAACATCCAGCCTTATTGCCCCTGATGTATAACATCCAGCCTTATTGCCCCTGATGTGTAACATCCAGCCTTATTGCCCCTGATGTATAACATCCAGCCTTATTGCCCCTGATGTATAACATCCAGCCTTATTGCCCCTGATGTATAACATCCAGCCTTATTGCCCCTGATGTATAACATCCGGTATTATGGTATTATGGGACAGCACATAGGCGTGCCAGAGTTGTGGATTACGAGACGCTCGTACGATGATTGGACAATGCAATAATACCATGATTGGGCAGGCAGCGCAGGAGGCTGATTAATACATGACGCTCGAGCGATTGTGTAGTGTGACTGGTCAGCTCCTTAAATATGCCGCCCTGTGCGGCGACAACCAATCGTAACGCAGGAGCTTCCACCAATAATTGCAGATGGGGCGCGGTGTCCCGGAGGCTGTGTCACGCCCCAGGGAGTTAACTAGGTGACGAAAAAACCTTACCGTACCTTATTTACACGCCGATACAGGCCTCTACCACGGGTTGAAACCAACCTGTTTTAGAGCACGGCTGAAAATCAGGTGTCGACAGTGACGGGTGGCAACAACCTGATTTACACGCCGCTACAGAGGGTTGATTTGACGGTGCAAGATACAATTGTCTCCTTAACCCAATTGTTTCCAACCTTCTGTAGCGGCGTGTAAAAGTACCATAATAGATAGATAGATAGATAGATAGATAGATAGATAGATAGATAGATAGATATAGATAGATGAGGTGATAGTGAGGGTCCTCTCTTGGTCACTGTCTTGTACAATGAAAATTAATAAATCTATATACAGTACATAACACAGGATCCACCATTCACAATAGATGATATCACAGCTCACCTCCTCCTGTATAATGACTGATAACACCTCTATATACAGTAGATAACACAGGATCCACCATTCACAATAGATGATATCACAGCTCACCTCCTCCTGTACAATGACTGATAACATCTCTATATACAGTAGATAACACAGGATCCACCATTCACAATAGATGATATCACAGCTCACCTCCTCCTGTACAATGACTGATAACACCTCTATATACAGTAGATAACACAGGATCCACCATTCACAATAGATGATATCACAGCTCACCTCCTCCTGTATAATGACTGATAACATCTCTTTATACAGTAGATAACACAGGATCCACCATTCACAATAGATGATATCACAGCTCACCTCCTCCTCCTGTACAATGACTGATAACACCTCTATATACAGTAGATAACACAGGATCCACCATTCACAATAGGTGATATCACAGCTCACCTCCTCCTGTACAATGACTGATAACACCTCTATATACAGTAGATAACACAGGATCCACCATTCACAATAGATGATATCACAGCTCACCTCCTCCTGTACAATGACTGATAACACCTCTATATACAGTAGATAACACAGGATCCTCCATTCACAATAGGTGATATCACAGCTCACCTCCTCCTGTACAATGACTGATAACACCTCTATATACAGTAGATAACACAGGATCCACCATTCACAATAGGTGATATCACAGCTCACCTCCTCCTCCTGTACAATGACTGATAACACCTCTATATACAGTAGATAACACAGGATCCACTATTCACAATAGATGATGTCACAGCTCACCTCCTCCTCCTGTACAATGACTGATAACACCTCTATATGCAGTAGATAACACAGGATCCACCATTCACAATAGATGATATCACAGCTCACCTCCTCCTGTACAATGACTGATAACACCTCTATATACAGTAGATAACACAGGATCCACCATTCACAATAGGTGATGTCACAGCTCACCTCCTCCTTCTGTACAATGACTGATAACACCTCTATATACAGTAGATAACACAGGATCCACCATTCACAATAGGTGATATCACAGCTCACCTCCTCCTCCTGTACAATGACTGATAACACCTCTATATACAGTAGATAACACAGGATCCACCATTCACAATAGGTGATATCACAGCTCACCTCCTCCTCCTGTACAATGACTGATAACACCTCTATATACAGTAGATAACACAGGATCCACCATTCACAATAGATGATATCACAGCTCACCTCCTCCTGTACAATGACTGATAACACCTCTATATACAGTAGATAACACAGGATCCACCATTCACAATAGGTGATGTCACAGCTCACCTCCTCCTTCTGTACAATGACTGATAACACCTCTATATACAGTAGATAACACAGAATCCACCATTCACAATAGGTGATATCACAGCTCATCTCCTCCTCCTGTACAATGACTGATAACACCTCTATATACAGTAGATAACACAGGATCCACCATTCACAATAGGTGATATCACAGCTCACCTCCTCCTCCTGTACAATGACTGATAACACCTCTATATACAGTAGATAACACAGGATCCACCATTCACAATAGATGATATCACAGCTCACCTCCTCTCTGTACAATGACTGATAACACCTCTATATACAGTAGATAACACAGGATCCACCATTCACAATAGGTGATATCACAGCTCACCTCCTCCTGTACAATGACTGATAACACCTCTATATACAGTAGATAACACAGGATCCACCATTCACAATAGATGATATCACAGCTCACCTCCTCCTGTACAATGACTGATAACACCTCTATATACAGTAGATAACACAGGATCCACCATTCACAATAGATGATATCACAGCTCACCTCCTCCTGTACAATGACTGATAACACCTCTATATACAGTAGATAACACAGGATCCACCATTCACAATAGGTGATATCACAGCTCACCTCCTCCTCCTGTACAATGACTGATAACATCTCTATATACAGTAGATAACACAGGATCCACCATTGACACTAGGTGATATCACAGCTCACCTTCTCCTCCTGTACAATGACTGATAACACCTCTATATACAGTAGATAACACAGGATCCACCATTCACAATAGGTGATATCACAGCTCACCTCCTCCTGTACAATGACTGATAACACCTCTATATACAGTAGATAACACAGGATCCACCATTCACAATAGGTGATATCACAGCTCACCTCCTCCTCCTGTACAATGACTGATAACACCTCTATATACAGTAGATAACACAGGATCCACCATTCACAATAGATGATATCACAGCTCACCTCCTCCTGTATAATGACTGATAACACCTCTATATACAGTAGATAACACAGGATCCACCATTCATAATAGGTGATATCACAGCTCACCTCCTCCTCCTGTACAATGACTGATAACACCTCTATATACAGTAGATAACACAGGATCCACCATTCACAATAGGTGATATCACAGCACACCTCCTCCTCCTGTACAATGACTGATAACACCTCTATATACAGTAGATAACACAGGATCCACCATTCACAATAGGTGATATCACAGCTCACCTCCTCCTGTACAATGACTGATAACATCTCTATATACAGTAGATAACACAGGATCCACCATTGACACTAGGTGATATCACAGCTCACCTCCTCCTCCTGTACAATGACTGATAACACCTCTATATACAGTAGATAACACAGGATCCACCATTCACAATAGGTGATATCACAGCTTACCTCCTCCTGTATAATGACTGATAACACCTCTATATACAGTAGATAACACAGGATCCACCATTCACAATAGGTGATATCACAGCTCACCTCCTCCTGTACAATGACTGATAACACCTCTATATACAGTAGATAACACAGGATCCACCATTCACAATAGGTGATATCACAGCTCACCTCCTCCTCCTGTACAATGACTGATAACACCTCTATATACAGTAGATAACACAGGATCCACCATTCACAATAGATAATATCACAGCTCACCTCCTCCTGTACAAAGACTGATAACGCCTCTATATACAGTAGATAACACAGGATCGAACATTCACAATAGGTGATATCACAGCTCACCTCCTCCTGTATAATGACTGATAACACCTCTATATACAGTACATAACACAGGATCCTCCATTCACAATAAATGATATCACAGCTCACCTCCTCCTGTACAATGACTGATAACACCTCTATATACAGTAGATAACACAGGATCCACCATTCACAATAGGTGATATCACAGCTCACCTCCTCCTGTACAATGACTGATAACACCTCTATATACAGTAGATAACACAGGATCCACCATGCACAATAGGTGATATCACAGCTCACCTCCTCTGTACAATGACTGATAACACCTCTATATACAGTAGATAACACAGGATCCACCATTCACAATAGGTGATATCACAGCTCACCTCCTCCTCCTGTACAATGACTGATAACACCTCTATATACAGTAGATAACACAGAATCCACCATTCACAATAGGTGATATCACAGCTCACCTCCTCCTGTACAATGACTGATAACACCTCTATATACAATAGATAACACAGGATCCACCATTCACAATAGGTGATATCACAGCTCACCTCCTGCTGTACAATGACTGATTACACCTCTATATACAGTAGTTAGCACAGGATCCACCATTCACAATAGATGATATCACAACTCACCTCCTCCTGTACAATGACTGATAACACCTCTATCTACAGTAGATAACACAGGATTCACCATTCGCAATAGATGATATCACAGCTCACCTCCTCCTGTACAATGACTGATAACACCTCTATATACAGTAGATCACACAGGATCCACCATTCACAATAGATGATATCACAGCTCACATCCTTCTCCTGTACAATGACTGATAACACCTCTATATACAGTTGATAACACAGGATCCACCATTCACAATAGATGATATCACAGCTCACCTCCTCCTGTATAATGACTGATAACACCTCTTTATACAGTAGATAACACATGATCCACCATTCACAATAGATGATATCACAGCTCACCTCCTCCTCCTGTACAATGACTGATAACACCTCTATATACAGTAGATAACACAGGATCCACCATTCACAATAGGTGATATCACAGCTCACCTCCTCCTCCTGTACAATGACTGATAACACCTCTATATACAGTAGATAACACAGGATCCACCATTCACAATAGATGATATCACAGCTCACCTCCTCCTGTACAATGACTGATAACACCTCTATATACAGTAGATAACACAGGATCCACCATTCACAATAGATGATATCACAGCTCACCTCCTCCTGTACAATGACTGATAACACCTCTATATACAGTAGATAACACAGGATCCTCCATTCACAATAGGTGATATCACAGCTCACCTCCTCCTGTACAATGACTGATAACACCTCTATATACAGTAGATAACACAGGATCCACCATTCACAATAGATGATATCACAGCTCACCTTCTCCTCCTGTACAATGACTGATAACACCTCTATATACAGTAGATAACACAGGATCCACTATTCACAATAGATGATGTCACAGCTCACCTCCTCCTGTACAATGACTGATAACACCTCTATATGCAGTAGATAACACAGGATCCACCATTCACAATAGATGATATCACAGCTCACCTCCTCCTGTACAATGACTGATAACACCTCTATATACAGTAGATAACACAGGATCCACCATTCACAATAGGTGATGTCACAGCTCACCTCCTCCTTCTGTACAATGACGGATAACACCTATATATACAGTAGATAACACAGGATCCACCATTCACAATAGGTGATATCACAGCTCACCTCCTCCTACTTCCTTTTGTCACATTTTCCAAACAGGAAATAAACCTTATTCTAAAGGAAATAACATGAAGGATCCCCCTGTATGTGCAGTCCGGTGTGAATAATCCTGTAACTTGGAGTCGCTCGTAACATTAATCACCAGGACTTTTTTCGTAGTAACAGCTGATAAAATATCCGGCAGAGAAAGTTCCCACCGGCCGGAGCCTCGGGAGTCACCTAACGGCTGTGCCCCGAACTGCAAGACACAGTTATTACTGTTATATCCCAGAGTGTGTGACGGAGTTAACTCTTTGTTTCCCTCATTTGTTTTGACCACCCAACTTCTTTGTTCTCAGTATTCAGTGACCGCCCGTCTCCTCCATCCTCAGTATTCAGTGACCGCCCGTCTCCTCCGTCCTCAGTATTCAGTGACCGCCCGTCTCCTCCATCCTCAGTATTCAGTGACCGCCCGTCTCCTCCATCCTCAGTATTCAATGACCACCCATCTTCTCCATCCTCAGTATATGGTGACCGCCCGTCTCCTCTGTCCTCAGTATTCAGTGACCGCCCGTCTCCTCCGTCCTCAGTATTCAGTGACCGCCCGTCTCCTCTGTCTTCAGTATTCAGTGACCGCCCGTCTCCTCCGTCCTCAGTATTCAGTGACCGCCCGTCTCCTCCGTCCTCAGTATTCAGTGACCGCCCGTCTCCTCCGTCTTCAGTATTCAGTGACCGCCCGTCTCCTCTGTCCTCAGTATTCAGTGACCGCCCGTCTCCTCTGTCTTCAGTATTCAGTGACCGCCCGTCTCCTCCGTCCTCAGTATTCAGTGACCGCCCGTCTCCTCCGTCCTCAGTATTCAGTGACCGCCCGTCTCCTCCATCCTCAGTATTCAGTGACCGCCCGTCTCCTCCGTCCTCAGTATTCAGTGCACCACGTCTCCTCCATCCTCAGTATTCAGTGATCGCCAGTCTCCTCCATCCTTAGTATTCAGTGATCGCCAGTCTCCTCCGTCCTCAGTATTCTGTGACCGCCCGTCTCCTCCGTCCTCAGTATTCAGTGACCGTCCGTCTCCTCCATCCTCAGTGTTCAGTGACCACCCGTCTTCTCCGTCCTCAGTATTCAGTGATCGCCAGTCTCCTCCGTCCTCAGTATTCAGTGATCGCCCGTCTCCTCCATCCTCAGTATTCAGTGACTGCCCGTCTCCTCCGTCCTCAGTATTCAGTGACCGTCCGTCTCCTCCATCCTCAGTATTCAGTGACCGCCCGTCTCCTCCGTCCTCAGTATTCAATGACCACCCATCTTCTCCATCCTCAGTATATGGTGACCGCCCGTCTCCTCTGTCCTCAGTATTCAGTGACCGCCCGTCTCCTCCGTCCTCAGTATTCAGTGACCGCCCGTCTCCTCTGTCTTCAGTATTCAGTGACCGCCCGTCTCCTCTGTCCTCAGTATTCAGTGACCGCCCGTCTCCTGCGTCCTCAGTATTCAGTGACCGCCCGTCTCCTCCGTCTTCAGTATTCAGTGACCGCCCGTCCCCTCTGTCCTCAGTATTCAGTGATCACCCGTCTCCTCCATCCTTAGTATTCAGTGACCGCCCGTCTCCTCTGTCTTCAGTATTCAGTGACCGCTCCGTCTCCTCCGTCCTCAGTATTCAGTGACCGCCCGTCTCCTCCGTCCTCAGTATTCAGTGATCGCCCGTCTCCTCCATCCTCAGTATTCAGTGACCGCCCGTCTCCTCCGTCCTCAGTATTCAGTGACCGCCCGTCTCCTCCATCCTCAGTATTCAGTGACCGCCCGTCTCCTCCGTCCTCAGTATTCAGTGACCGCCCGTCTCATTCGTCCTCAGTATTCAATCACCACCCATCTCTCCCGCCCTCAGTATATGGTGACCGCCCATCTCCTTTGTCCTCAGTACTCAATGACCATCTGTCTCCTCTGTCCTCAGAATTCAGTGACCACCCGTCTCCTCCGTCCTCAGTATTCCGTGACCGCCCGTCTCCTCCATTTTCACTATTCAGTGACCGCCCGTCTCCTCCGTCCTCAGTATTCCGTGCCCGCCGTCTCCTCCATTATCAGTATTCAGTGACTACCCATCTCCTCCAGCCTCAGTTTCAGTGACCGCCCATTTCCTCTGTCCTCAGAATTCAGTGACCATCCGTCTCCTCCATCCTCCGTATTTGATGACCGGCTACCACCTCCATCCTCAGGATGCAGTGACCACCCATCGCCTCCATCCTTGATATTCACTGACCACCTGTCTCCTCCATTTTCAATATTTAGTGACCGCCAATCACCTCCATCCTCAGTATTCAGTCACCGCCTGTCTTATCCACCCTCCATATTTAGTGACCGCCTGCCAATCAATGTTTTCTATACTGGCTAACACGGTTCCAAACCTTATTCTTCTTTTGACCTTAAGGGGACATGGTCTGATAACACCACATCTCCTGGAGCGGGGAGGAAGAAAAGAGAAGGACAAGGTCTGATCATACCACATCTCCTGGACTGGGGAGGAAGGAAAAGAGAAGGACATGGTCTGATCATACCACATCTCCTGGGCCAGGGAGGAAGGAAAAGGGAGAAGGACATGGTCTGATCATACCACATCTCCTGGACTGGAGAAGAAGGAAAAGAGAAGGACATGGTCTGATCATACCACATATCCTGGGCTGGGGAGGAAGGAAAAGAGAAGGACATGGTCTGATCATACCACATCTCCTGGACCGGGGAGGAAGGAAAGAGAAGGACAAGGTCTGATCATACCACATCTCCTGGACCGGGGAGGAAGAAAAGAGAAGGACATGGTCTGATCATGCCACATCTCCTGGACTGGAGAAGAAGGAAAAGAGAAGGACATGGTCTGATAACACCACATCTCCTGGAGCGGGGAGGAAGAAAAGAGAAGGACAAGGTTTGATCATACCACATCTCCTGGACTGGGGAGGAAGGAAAAGAGAAGGACATGGTCTGATCATACCACATCTCCTGGGCCAGGGAGGAAGGAAAAGGGAGAAGGACATGGTCTGATCATACCACATCTTCTGGACTGGAGAAGAAGGAAAAGAGAAGGACATGGTCTGATCATACCACATCTCCTGGGCCAGGGAGGAAGAAAAGAGAAGGACATGGTCTGATCATACCACATCTCCTGGGCCAGGGAGGAAGAAAAGAGAAGGACATGGTCTGATCATACCACATCTCCTGGACCGGGGAGGAAGAAAAGAGAAGGACATGGTCTGATCATACCACATCTCCTGGGACGGGGAGGAAGGAAAGAGAAGGACATGGTCTGATCATACCACATCTCCTGGGCCAGGGAGGAAGGAAAAGGGAGAAGGACATGGTCTGATCATACCACATCTCCTGGACTGGAGAAGAAGGAAAAGAGAAGGACATGGTCTGATCATACCACATCTCCTGGGCTGGGGAGGAAGGAAAAGAGAAGGACATGGTCTGATCATACCACATCTCCTGGAACGGGGAGGAAGGAAAGAGAAGGACAAGGTCTGATCATACCACATCTCCTGGACCGGGGAGGAAGAAAAGAGAAGGACATGGTCTGATCATGCCACATCTCCTGGACTGGAGAAGAAGGAAAAGAGAAGGACACGGTCTGATCATACCACATCTCCTGGGCCAGGGAGGAAGAAAAGAGAAGGACATGGTCTGATCATACCACATCTCCTGGACCGGGGAGGAAGAAAAGAGAAGGACATGGTCTGATCATGCCACATCTCCTGGACTGGGGAGGAAGGAAAAGAGAAGGACATGGTCTGATCATACCACATCTCCTGGGCCAGGGAGGAAGAAAAGAGAAGGACATGGTCTGATCATACCACATCTCCTGGACTGGAGAGGAAGCAAAAGAGAAGGACATGGTCTGATCATATCACATCTCCTGGGCCAGGGAGGAAGGAACAGAGAAGGACATGGTCTGATCATACCACATCTCCTGGGCTGGAGAGGAAGGAAAAGAGAAGGACATGGTCTGATCATACCACATCTCCTGGACTAGAGAGGAAGGAAAAGAGAAGGACATGGTCTGATCATACCACATCTCCTGGACTGGAGAAGAAGGAAAAGAGAAGGACATGGGTCTGATCATACCACATCTCCTGGGCCGGGGAGGAAGGAAAAGAGAAGGACACGGTCTGATCATACCACATCTCCTGGGCCGGGGAGGAAGAAAAGAGAAGGACATGGTCTGATCATACCACATCTCCTGGACTGGGGAGGAAGGAAAAGAGAAGGACATGGTCTGATCATACCACATCTCTTGGACTGGGGAGGAAAGAAAAGAGAAGGACATGGTCTGATCATACCACATCTCCTGGACTGGGGAGGAAAGAAAAGAGAAGGACATGGTCTGATCATACCACATCTCCTGGGCTGGGGAGGAGGGAAAAGAGAAGGACATGGTCTGATCATACCACATCTCCTGGACTGGGGAGGAAAGAAAAGAGAAGGACATGGTCTGATCATACCACATCTCCTGGACTGGGGAGGAAAGAAAAGAGAAGGACATGGTCTGATCATACCACATCTCCTGGACTGGGGAGGAAAGAAAAGAGAAGGACATGGTCTGATCATACCACATCTCCTGGACTGGGGAGGAAAGAAAAGAGAAGGACATGGTCTGATCATACCACATCTCCTGGACTGGGGAGGAAGGAAAAGAGAAGGACATGGTCTGATCATACCACATCTCCTGGGCCGGGGAGGAGAGAAAAGAGAAGGACATGGTCTGATCATACCACATCTCCTGGGATGGGGAGGAAGGAAAGAGAAGGACATGGTCTGATCATACCACATCTCCTGGGCCGGGGAGGAGAGAAAAGAGAAGGACATGGTCTGATCATACCACATCTCCTGAGCTGGGGAGGAAGGAAGAGAGAAGGACATGGTCTGATCAAATCACATCTACTGGACCGGGGAGGAGAGAAAAGAGAAGGACATGGTCTGATCATACCACATCTCCTGGGCCAGGGAGGAAGGAAAAGGGAGAAGGACATGGTCTGATCATATCACATCTCCTGGAGCGGAGACGAAGAAAAACTGAAAGACGTGATCTGATCATATCACATCTCCTGGACTGGGGAGGAAGGAAAAGTGAAAGACATGTTCTGATCATACCACATCTCCTGGGACAGGGTGGAGGGAAAAGAGAAGGACATAGTCTGATCATACCACATCTCCTGGACAGGGGAGGAAAGAAAAGAGAAGGACATGTTCTGATCATTTTCCATCTCCTGGACTGGGGAGGAAAGAAAAGAGATAGACATGGTCTGATCATACTACATCTCCTGGACCGGGGAGGAAGGTAAAGAGAAGGACATGGTCTGATCATACCACATCTCCTGGACTGGGGAGGAAGGAAAAGAGAAGGACATGGTCTGATCATACCACATCTCCTGGACTGGAGAGGAAGGAAAAGAGAAGGACATGGTCTGATCATACCACATCTCCTGGACTGGGGAAGAAGGAAAAGAGAAGGACATGGTCTGATCATACCACATCTCCTGGGCCTGGGAGGAAGAAAAGAGAAGGACATGGTCTGATCATGCCACATCTCCTGGACTGGGGAAGAAGGAAAAGAGAAGGACATGGTCTGATCATACCACATCTCCTGGGCCTGGGAGGAAGAAAAGAGAAGGACATGGTCTGATCATACCACATCTCCTGGGCCAGGGAGGAAGGACACACCCCGACTCAGACTGCACACGCCACTTCAACACGCTGCCAGTGCTCACCAGATTTGGGGCGATGAGTCCCCTTAAACTAAGACTATCAAACAATCAACAAGATCGCACCTTCTCTAGGGTTATGGGTTCTTTAGGAATACCAGGTTCAATTTATTAAAGTTTTAATCTTTAATATAAAAGGCAGTGCTTACAATAAAAGATATAAAAATAGAAATAAAAGGTGACATACAAATGTGCAAAACAGTTATAAAATAAAAAGGGAGAAACTTACAGAACCCTAAACTTTGCAGCTTGCCTTCTGTATCCCAGTGGGAAGGGAGGAAAATGGATGTGCTTCACAGCAGTGTTTCAGCTGTCCCAAATCTGTGAACAAGGAACTTCTGGCTTGCCTGAGTTCTTATAGCACTTGGAGTTGGGTCTAATTTCTAGCATAACTCGGGATCTCAATATTCTAATTCTGGGACTATAATTGGAGCCCTCACTAATTTAGCCATGCATACAATATTTTTTAAAATTGTCTTTTGTCTTAGAAAAATATATTGCAATCTGAGAGTCCTCAGTGGTTGATACCTTTTAATGGCTAACTGAAAGATTGCAATATATTTTTCTATCTACTGGCTAACACGGTATAAATATTCTTTACCTTATCTTTTGTCTTAATCATTCTCTTTCCCAACAGTAAATATAACTATCCGGCTGTACTAGGTCCCTTTAAAGCTCACTATAAGTGTGAACTGTAGTTTTATTACCGTGCTGGTGAGACTGGAGTCTCAATCCAGGACAACTAGCTGGACAAGATAGGTTGTGACCTTTGTGTAGTGTTGTAGAGTTTAACCCTTAACTGCTGGGTGTCTATTCCCTCAGATACATATTTCACTACAATTCTATTCACAAATGTCCCTAAGCTTCTATATAATTATACTGGGGAGTTTGTTGATTTATTTATCTCTACATAGGGAAACAAGTGTATTGTGCCAACTACTGATCATGTTTGGGGGTTTAGTGATATAATACTTGAGAGAGGCCCACCTGGGGATTCCCTGCTCTCCTGCCAGCCAGTCCAGGTCTGTATATAGCATGTCCTATGTGAACCCATGATGAGTAAAGAGCAGGTGGAAACTGGCTCCGGGGCATCAATTTATGAGAAACTTGGCACAGATGAGCCCTTAGGACCCGGCCTACATCTGATGTCAGGAGGGAATGGTCAGGAAGGGTCTTTTTGGAGTATTTGTTGCAGAACGGGGGATTGAAAGAAATTCTGAGCTGCATGAACTCCATGCTAAACACTCAGCTCTTGCTTCCTTCTCTAAACTGGAAATATATTGTTCATAACCTTAAACAATCTGCAGCGTGAGACGCAGAAATTCTGGGCAGTAGACGAGGCCATGAATTTATATACTGCGCTGATATTTATGTATAATTTACAGGCTGGCGCTTCACAATCAGGCTGTAAATCCAGCGTCCTCCGACACATTATAACCCAGGAGTATAACTCAACACAGGCGCACATTCCCATCCGATCCCACCACGTGGGGTCTCCCGGAAAACAAGAGGGGGCTCGGAGAATGTACACAATCAGAACTTCACCCAAATCCAGAAAAAAAGGGGAGATTCTTCTACTCCGGCTTCTGGAGATCTAACAATTCCATGAAAAAACTGTGGACCAAACTGAAAAAGTTCTGTCTGAAGTCTTACTATCTTTAGGAACATCCAAGAAATTTCTAATGGAAGTTCTGAAAAAGACAATGGGCCCGATTCATGAAGGTGTTGAGAAACACAAACATTTAGCAACTTTTTCATGTCAGTGTTGGCCAGCTCCACCAAAACGGGTGGGATAGGGTGCAGTAAAAATGTAGGTGTTTAAAACATTTTCTGAATGGATTAAGAACATCTCACTCTACCAGTCCCTTCATTAAGACTGAAATACCCTAAGAAAATTGCACTGAATCAAGCCCTCTGTGCATCATGTGACTTCCCTCTGTCAGGTCGTCCTGGCAACCAATCTGTAACAACTAGTGTGGATATCTCAGGAATCTAATAGCGTGGGGGAAAAGACATGACTGAGACAAGGTATAAAGGTAAAAGTCTGTATTAACACACGTGGCAAAATTACAAATGTGCAAGTGCAGTAAATAAAATTCAGTGATGCCAAACTGAATAGTCTCTTAGGGGCAGTTCAAGCACAGTGATGCCAAATAGAGTTGTCTCTTAGTAACAGTTCACACTGGAAGAGGCTAATAACAAAATAGTCTATAAGTAACAGTTCACACTGGAAGTGGCCAAAGCCGGAACAGTCTATAAGTAACAGTTCACACTCAGGCAGGCCTGGAAAGGGTATAGTGTCTGACAACAATTTCTGAACTGAATGCAGTGCAGTGCAGAGTAGCAAAAGCAAAGTCCCGAACAGTTCTGAGCACTGCAAGTGCAATAAAGTAAACAAACAGGAGCTTTTTAGAGCAAACTGAGCTTTCATAAATTGTGCAGACATGGCATAAGCAGTAACTCACTCTACACACAGCAGCTTGATGCAGGAGACAAACTGGAAGCAGATGTAGTTTAGCTGGACATCAGACTGCAGAAAGCTGGAAAGAGCTGAACCGTAATAGTTAGAGGAGGAGCACAAACTTGAGATGCGCAAAGGAGCCAGGAATTCAAGCAAAATACTCAAGTAAGGCCTAGAAGATGGACCGGAACTTATATTAGCAGGAAAGCTGGACACATTGGATAGGAATGAGGGAGCAGATGCCATATTGCATTAGAGCGAGGAGACACAAAAGGAAATCTGAAGAGCTGGAATTCTAACACAATCTCTGTAAGACAAGTCTCCTCACATATGGGTGCTGGACTCTGCCCGGTAGTTGATTTATTGTATTATATAAAATGAGCAAAGCTGTGGAAATCCACCTAATCCTTACCCAACTCCAACTGGATGTTTCTTATGATTGTGTCAATAGTCTGAAATTATATTTTTGGCTTCCAGGAATCGGTGATGGTTGCCGCTCATCCAACCCTTATTGTTATGTCCTATGTCACAACCAAAGACCTGTCTCTTATCTCTTATGACATTTGTCATACTTGTAGGCTGCCAGGAAAAAAAAAGTGACCCCAGGACTATCTGAAGAGTTGGCCAGGTCCTTAAAATATCTCCTGCAAAGTGTCTTTCCCCCAACATTTCCATTGCTTTCATGCTGCATCATCAGACTCTAGTGTCTGGATGCAAATATGGAGGTTGTAACTGGGGCATGACCTGCTGGAAAGAGGACATCGGTGAGCAGATAAAATGTGGAGCCAAAACTTTCCATTTTCCACAGAAGTATTTATAAAAGTTGGCAAATTCGGTATTTCTTACAGAAGAAATCCAAGGTTTACGGCCATGGTAAG
>JARQOC010000005.1:570279854-570327603 GCA_033576535.1 Allobates femoralis | reverse complement strand
AAAATAGAAGCTTCAAGATTATGATAAAGACATATGACGCGCCCTGACCCAGGGCTGTGGGGTACTTGGCTCCCGTGGCCCTGGGGGGCAACTAAAAATGGCAAATATTATTTACAAGTTGTCTTTGTCATGACGCCACCCGCTGAGTCTGGTGATGTTCACCAGCGCCGCTCCAGTCTCCCGGTGGTCGATGGTATGGCGGCTTAGATGGAATCTTCCCGCAGGCAGGACGGGTCCACCGGGGCAAGAACGCTGTAATAAAGCAGTTTAGATTGAAAGGATGCAGCAGAGTCACAGCTTCACTTCACCAGGTTACTTTACTCGAACTTGTTCCTTCAGCTTACAGTTCAGCAGTTCATTAGATGGTATTCTGGTGAATGCTTTAGGCTGCAATTAGGATTTCTGGTTGGAGATGGAACCCTCCTTCATGTTCCTTTCTTTCTCTTTCTTTCTGCTCCCTTTGTGAAGCCTGATGTAGATGATCTGACCTCCTGCTGCTTCTACTTTCTCCGCCTCCCTTATACCTGCCAGATCAACCTTCTGTCTGGACTACAACTCCTTGCCAGTCCTGGCTGCCCTCTCATGGGACCTGTGGGAGGCAGGGCTGTATTTGTAAATCCCTGTTGTACAGATTTTCTATGAGCCTTGAAGATCTCACAGGTGCGGGCTCCGGTACCCGGTTTCTTTCCTTTCGGGGCAAACTCTACTGTTACTCAATTGCCCTTACTAGAGTGAACTCTGCTTCTGAGTTCTTTCCTCTCTTTCTTTCTTCTTTTCGGGATCTTTCCTAGGGCTTCTCATACGAGACGGCCCTCTCGGTTCCCTCAGGCTGACTGCCTGGTCTTCCTCCACTCCATCTCCTCGCTCTCACTGACTTGCTCTTACTGACTAGTTCCCCCTAGAGGCTAATATCTATATCCTCCCAGGGTTCCCTCCCACCTACTGTTCTAGTGTGTGGGTGTCTGCTCTAGGGGTCCATCTTGTGACCATTGTCCAAATTGCAGTGGAGTACCACACCGCTTTTCTGGGTGCAGTACCCCTTCTGTGGCACCTATGTAGTGGGGCGCCACACTCCCCCCTAGTTAAGCATGCTCGTCCCCGAGCATCACACTCGCCCTTCGGGAAGTGAAATGCATTTTTATAGTTATGCAATCATCAACATCAACGGGTAAACTATATACAATCAAGAATATTTAAGGTTTCTTCCCCGTCCAGGGAGGCGCATTTCTTTTAACGTTGCATATAAAACACACATTATCACTCTGGCCCAACGGGACCGTCTTCGCATGCGGGCCAGTGTGCCGCTCTTCACATCATCACACATAACGGGGGAAAATGTTCAGTATAAAAGGATTCAGGGTCTCCAGGTACACACTCTTCATTTAGCAGTTCTCAAGCAAGATAAAAAGGGTTATATACACGAGAAAACAGTGTCTCTCATCGGGAGTCCAATGTTCATTAGTCTGTTTTTGAAATGCGGATAGTGAACCATCCAAGCGGGGCAGGGTATCTCTCGTACGTGACCTGCTCACCTCTGAATAAGTCTCTCCGGGGATGTCCTTTCCTTAAAAACGACTCTACATCCCGCCGGGAAAAGAATATATCGTCTAACTGTCCTGGTTCTCTTATAAAACTCCATCCATCTTTATGGTATACACTCACTACCATGCCAGTTTTGCGTAGTTCTATAGGTAATGGGGGCTGTGTGCGGGCTTCATCTCTGAGTCTTTTGGTTGTGCGCTATCTTTCATACCATTCCTCCCATTCCCTGTGCCTGACTACCGGGCCCCTCTCGTCTGGGGCTGACCGGATGCTTTGCAGGGGCTGGTATGGGGGTGGTGATGAGCTGATTCTATGGTGTTTGGGGCTCATACACACACATACCTCCGCAGCGCTTGCTATGGCGGGGGGTCCTTGGCTGTAGTGCTGCCAGGTGGTCCACCAAGCTGCTTCTGGGGTGCTTGTTCCTGAGGCTCCACCCGGTTCTTCATAGTCGTCGTTGCGTTCTTCAGGCTCTTCATATAGCTCCTCTACGTCCACATCTAGCAGGATCCGCTCTGGTGCAGACACAAATGCAGTCTCCGGCCGGGGACTACTGCTGACTTGGGGCAGTAATGGTGCTGGTGGTGGTATCAGGGGCTCCGTCTGCGTCCCCATGTCCCGGGTCTCTGCTGGTGGTGGAAGGGAGGCTCGATACTGCTCCACGGCTCTGACGGTGACTCCTGCTTCCCGCACCTCGAGGGCCGTCCTTCTTGCTGACAGCTCGAACGTCCTCTCCGCACTCCATCTCCGGCACACCCACGCTATCGTCTGCTCCATCTCCTGCCGGAGCAGGGTGACAGCTTCCCTCCAGTAGTCTGCATCCCCCTCCAGCGTGAGTAGGGACACAGCTGCTGGATTGCCTCGCTCGGCGCGGGCCTGCTCCTCCAGCTCACGGACTACGTCTCTCCATTGGGGTGCTGCCATGCTGCCGGGTACCACGGAGTCTGATGGCATCTGTCCTTCTCTTCCGGTTTGTACAGCGATGGGCAGGCATTCCCCTGGAACTTGCTGTGGGCCGCCCCCTGATTGATTGATGGCAATCGGGGCGGCCACACTTTTTGGCGCCTCTGGCTAGGCCCTCCTTCTTCTAGGGGCTGAGGCACTCCCCCGGGCCTGCACATGTTGTTTATTCCATGACGTCGGCGCTATCTTGGGTTCCCACGCGGCAATGGCGGGAATCCGTCTTTGGCGCCCAGCGATGGCGGAAAAAGTCAATAAAAGTAAATTTTAAGTCCAAATCAAAGCACACAGTACCCGGTGGTACCGGGCACAATATCCTGTTCGTGACGCCAGAAGTTGACGCGCCCTGACCCAGGGCTGTGGGGTACTCGGCTCCCGGGATTCTCTCTCTCTCAGTCTGGGAAGTCACGGGTGGCCATCCCGGGGCCGTGGCCCTGGGGGGTCAACTAAAAATGGCAAATATTATTTACAAGTTGTCTTTGTCGTGACGCCACCTGCTGAGTCTGGTGATGTTCACCAGCGCCGCTCCAGCCCTCCGGTGGTCGGTGGAATGGCGGCTTGGATGGAATCTTCTCTGCCTGGTCTTCCTCCACTCCATCTCCTCGCTCTCACTGACTTGCTCTGACTGACTAGTTCCCCCTAGAGGCTACTATCTATATCCTCCTAGGGTTCCCTCCCGTTCCCTCCCACCTACTCTTCTAGTGTGTGGGTGTCTGCTCTAGGGCTTCATCTTGTGACAATTGTCCAAATTGCAGTGGAGTACCACACCGCTTTTCTGGGTGCAGTACCCCTTCTGTGGCACCTACGTAGTGGGGCGCCATACATAGATGAAATAGGCACAGACATTACAAAGATATATAGTGAGGGAAGAAGAATAAACATCTTTGAAATGTGGGGCTGGATAAGGATATTATCAACACCATGGATGACAAGAAGAACAAGAATCAAGCCAGACATGTCACTGGAAGGAAGATCACCAAGATACGACTTGTCTATGTGGCGCCCCTGCGTCTTGGTCGTCATAGTGGTACTGCACCTAATTCACAGGTGTGGTGCCATTGGTCCCAGGTAAGACAGGGACAGAAACTTGAGACGCACACGCTACATACAACACCATTCCCAACTCCAGGTCAGGAGGTGCAGGGCAGAAGAGACCCCTCTAGAAGGCTGTCCCAACCTGCTAAAGGAGAAGTAGGAGCATGGTGAGGTTCCAGGGGTCACTGGAGCTGGGGAGAAGCTGGACCAGTGGGTAGATCGCCACGGATCCCAGTCCAGGGAGAACCCTGGTGGAGGAACCGGCTACATGAGGGGACTGACCCCAATCTGATGTGAAACTGCACGTTCAAGCCAGGAAACCGGAAGCTACTGGTCTGCATGAGTTGTACCCAACCCCGTGTACACTCCCGGGCACAGTGACTACAGAGGGCCAAGAGGACTTGCTAGCCATCACTCAGCAGGGTCCGCAGTCACCTGCCTGAGATTAGTAACATGAAGGCGCAGGACAGGGGAAGGAGGAAGATCAGAGCAGAGAGAGAGCAGCAAAGAAAGGCCTATAAAAGGGTGTCTCAGCATAGTGTCCCTGGATTGTCTGAGAGCTGGCCAAGCTGCAACCCAAAGGAGCACAGCACCAGCCGGGGTCTGCACTGTACGAAGTACAAGTAAAGAACGTGGTGAGAATTGCATCCCTGTGTCCGTCTGCTTTTTCCTGCGCCTCTTAGCTGCACACAGCAACAACTACTACCACCAGCATTCACATAGACTCTCATACAAAGTTCCAGGAGGCCACTCCGCCTGTGAGGATTGTTCCATACTAGCTGCCTATACATCTACCCCCTGGGAGACTATACAAGCAGCGCCTGTCACCCCTGACCAGATACCACAGGTGGCGTCACAATCATCTACAAGTCCCTTGTAGGGATGGGCGAATCTACTCGCTAGGACTCGTTACTCGGCGAGTAGTAAGGGACTCGCAGGACTCGGTACTCTGCGAGTTTCCCAGCGATTACTCGCACGAGTCCAATGCAAATCAATATCAATCCTAGTTTTGTCAGAAACGCTGAGAAAACTAGGATTGCCATTGTTTGCATTAGACTCGTGCGAGTAATCACTGGCTACTGTGCCAGTGATAGCAGGGAAACTCGCAATGTAACTGCTGTTTCTTTGCGAGCCGAGTCCAGCTGTCTTCTCTGTGCAGCTCCAGGGTCCTAGAGCCCGCCTGCTGCCTGATGTAGCAGTGCTGAGATTGTTCTCAGTCTGCTCATTCCCTGTGTACAGACATGAATGTCTGTGCACAGAGATGATGTAGTAGAGCTGAGATTGTTTTCAGTCTGCTCATTCCCTGTGTACAGACATGAATGTCTGTGCACAGAGATGATGTAGCAGAGCTGAGATTGTTCTCAGTCTGCTCATTCCCTGTGTACAGACATGAATGTCTGTGCACAGAGATGATGTAGCAGTGCTGAGATTGTTCTCAGTCTGCTCATTCCCTGTGTACAGACATGAATGTCTGTGCACAGAGATGATGTAGTAGAGCTGAGATTGTTTTCAGTCTGCTCATTCCCTGTGTACAGACATGAATGTCTGTGCACAGAGATGATGTAGCAGAGCTGAGACTGTTCTCAGTCTGCTTATTCCCTGTGCATAGACATCTATATTTATGCACAGGGGATGTAGCAGAGAGGACATCGCGTTTTGGACTGCGTCGGACGGAAGAGGATTTTTTTAATTAAAGATGGAGTCCCTAATGGCTTTTTTTTTTATTTCTAATAAAAAATTTTCCTTGTGTTGTGTTTTTTTTAAAACAATTTAATAGAAATTCATGGCGGTCATGTCTAATATTGGCGTGACCGCCATAAATTTCGGGCTTAGGGCCAGCTGATAATACAAAGCTGGCCCTAACCTCTTTATTACCCAGCGTGCCACCGCCACCAGGGCCGCTGGAAGAGCGAGGTTCAGCGCCAGAGGATGGCGCTTCAATGAACGCGCCATCTTCTGGGGCGGCTGCGGGCTGCAATTTGCAGCGGGGGGTGCCCAGAAAGCTTGGGCATCCCTGCACTGCGGATTCCAGCCCCCAGCTGCTTAGCTGTACCTGGCTAGACATAGAAATTGCACGGAGCCCCACGCATTTTTTTTTTATTATTTCATGAATTTCAGAGTCAGAGTCTCAGAGTCAGAATCTCAGAATTTCATGAAATAAAGGAAAAATGATGTACTGGAGATTATGTGTGGGGGGTATCAAGAGATTAGGGCAGAGATGAATGCAGACAGAGAACAGGTTGTATACTGGACATTATGTGTGGATGGTGTGATTGTTTTACCTCTGCCTGGACCTTTAATTGCGTTTGTGTTTGTTCTTCTTGGACCTTTCTTCTGTCTCTGAGTTTCCTCTTCCGGGACCTTTTATTACCTTTGTGTTTCCTCTTCCCGGACCTTTTATTGTCTTTGTGTTTCCTCTTCCCGGACCTTTTATTACCTTTGTGTTTCCTCTTCCCGGACCTTTTATTGTCTTTGTGTTTCCTCTTCCCGGACCTTTTATTGCCTTTGTGTTTGCTTTTCCCGAACCTTTTATTACCTTTGTGTTTCCTCTTCCCGGACCTTTTATTGTCTTTGTGTTTCCTCTTCCCGGACCTTTTATTGCCTTTGTGTTTGCTTTTCCCGAACCTTTTATTACCTTTGTGTTTCCTCTTCCTGGACCTTTTATTGTTTTTGTGTTTCCTCTTCTCGGATCTTTTATTGTCTCTGTTTCCTCTTCTTGGACCTTTTATTACCTTTGTGTTTCCTCTTCCCGAACCTTTTATTTACCTTTGTGTTTCCTTTTCCTGGACCTTTTATTGTTTTTGTGTTTCCTCTTCTCGGATCTTTTATTGCCTTTGTGTTTCCTCTTCCTGGACCTTTTATTACCTTTGTCTTTCCTCTTCCCTGACCCTCTATTGTCTTTATGTTTCCTCTTCTCGGACCTTTTATTACCTTTGTCTTTCCTCTTCCCGGACCTTTTATTACCTTTGTGTTTCCTCTTCCTGGACCTTTTATTACCTTTGTGTTTCCTCTTCTTGGACCTTGTATTGCCTTTGTGTTTCCTCTTCCCGGACCTTTTATTACCTTTGTGTTTCCTCTTCCCGAACCTTTTATTACCTTTGTGTTTCCTTTTCCTGGACCTTTTATTGTTTTTGTGTTTCCTCTTCTCGGATCTTTTATTGCCTTTGTGTTTCCTCTTCCCGGACCTTTTATTGTCTCTATGTATCCTCTTCCGAACCTTTTATTGTCTCTGTGTTTGTTCTTTCCAGGACCTTTTATTACGTTTGAGTTTCCTCTTCCAGACCTTTTATTGCCTTTGTGTTTCCTCTTTCCGGACCTTTTATTACCTTTGAGTTTCCTCTTCCAGACCTTTTATTGCCTTTGTGTTTCCTCTTCCGGACCTTTTATTACCTTTGAGTTTCCTCGTTCCCGGACCTCTTATTGTCTTTGTGTTTCCTCTTCCCGGACCTTTTATTACCTTTGTGTTTCTTCTTTCCGGCCTTTTATTACCTTTGTGTTTCCTCTTCCCGGATCCTTTTATTAGCCTTTGAGTTTCCTCTTCCCGGACCTTTTATAGCCTTTGAGTTTCCTCTTCCCGGACCTTTTATTGCCTTTGTGTTTCCTCTTCCCGGACCTCTATTGTCCTTTGTGTTTCCTCTTCCGGACCTTTTATTGCCTTTGTGTTCTCTCTTCCCGGATCTTTTATAGCCTTTGAGTTTCCTCTTCCCGGACCTTTTATTGCCTTTGTGTTTCTCTTCCCGGACTCTTCTATTGTCTTTGTGTTTCCTCTTTCCGGACCTTTTATTGCCTTTGTGTTTCTTCTTCCCGGACATTTTATTACACTTTCTGTTTCCTCTTCCCGGACCTTTTATTGTCTTTGTGTTTCCTCTTCCGGACCTTTTATTACCTTTGTGTTTCCTCTTCCCGGACCTTTATTGCCTTAGTGTTTCCTCTTCCAGAACCTTTTATTGCCTTTGTGTTTCCTCTTCCCGGACCTTTTATTGTCTTTGTGTTTCTTCTTCTCGGACAATTTATTGCCTTTGTGTTTGCTTTTCCTGCACCTTTTATTGTCTTTGTGTTTCCTCTTCCCGGACCTTTTATTGTCTTTGTGTCTCCTCTTCCGGGATCTTTTATTGCCTTTGTGTTTCCTCTTCTCGGATATTTTATTGCCTTTGTGTTTTCCTCTTCCTGGACCTTTTATTACCTTTTGTGTTTCCTCTTCCCGGACCTTTTACTGTCTTTGTGTTTCTTCTTCTCGGACATTTTATTACCTTTGTGTTTCCTCTTCCCAGACCTTTTATTACCTTTGAGTTTCCTCTTCCGGACCTTTTATTGCCTTTGTGTTTCCTCTTCTGGGACCTTTTTATTGCCTTTGTGTTTCCTCTTCCCGGACCTTTTATTGCCTTTGTGTTTTCTCTTCCCGGACCTTTTATTGCCTTTGTGTTTCCTCTTCCTGGACCTTTTATTGCCTTTGTGTTTCTCTTCCCGGACCTTTTATTACTTTGAGTTTCCTCTTCCCGGACCTTTTATTGCCTTTGTTTTCCTCTTCCTGGACCTTTTATTACCTTTGTGTTTTTCTTCCTGGACCTTTTATTGCCTTTGTGTTTCCTCTTCCGGACCTTTTATTACTTTGAGTTTCCTCTTCCGGACCTTTTATTGCCTTTGTGTTTCCTCTTCCGGACCTTTTATTACCTTTGTGTTTGTCTTCCGGACCTTTTATTGCCTTTGTGTTTCCTCTTCCGGACCTTTTATTGCCTTTGTGTTTCCTCTTCCGGACCTTTTATTGCCTTTGTGTTTCCTCTTCCCGGACCTTTTATTGTCTTTGTGTTTTTTCTTCCGGACAATTTTATTTTGCCTTTGTGTTTTGCTTTTTCCTTCGACCTTTTATGTCTTGTGTTTGTTCTTCCCGAACCTTTTATTGTCTTTGTGTCTCCTCTTCCGGATCTTTTATTGTCTTTGTGTTTCCTCTTCCGGGATCTTTTATTTGCCTTTGCTTTGTGTTTCTCTTCCTGGACCTTTTATTACTTTGTGTTTTCCTCTTCCCGGACCTTTTATTGTCTTTGTGTTTCTTCTTCTCGGACAATTTATTACCTTTGGTTTCCTCTTCCGGACCTTTTATTACCTTTGTAGTTTCCTCTTCCTGGACCTTTTATTGCCTTTGTGTTTCCTCTTCGGACCTTTTATTGCCTTTGTGTTTCCTCTTCCCGGACCTTTTATTGCCTTTGTGTTTTGTTCTTTCTGCCGGACCTTTTATTGCCTTTTGTGTTTCCTTTTTTCTTTCTCCGGACCTTTTATTGCCTTTGTGTTTGTTCTTCCCGGACCTTTTATTACGTTTGAGTTTTCCTCTTCCCGGACCTTTTATTGCCTTTGTGTTTTTCCTCTTTTTCGGGACCTTTTATTACCTTTGAGTTTCCTCTTCCGACCTTTTATTGCCTTTGTGTTTTCCACTTATCTTGGATCCTTTTTTACCTTTGTGTTTCCTTTTCCCGGACCATTTATTACCTTTGGGTATCCTCTTCCCGGACTTTTATTGCCTTCCTGTTTCCTCTTCCCGGTCCTTTTATTGCCTTTGTGTTTCCTCTTCCCGGACCTTTTATTACCTTTGTGTTTTTTCTTTCCGGCCCTTTTATTACCTTTGTGTTTCCTCTTCCTGGACCTTTTGTTACCTTTGTGTTTCCTCTTCCCGGACCTTTTATTGTCTTTGTGTTTCCTCTTCCAGACCTCTTATTGCCTTTGTGTTTCTTCTTTCCGGCCTTTTATTACCTTTGTGTTTCCTCTTCCCGGACCTTTTATTGTCTTTGTGTTTCCTCTTTCGGACCTTTTATTGCCTTTGAGTTTCCTCTTCCCGGACCTTTTATTACCTTTCTGTTTTCCTCTTCCAGGACCTTTTATTGTCTTTGTGTTTCCTCTTCCCGGACCTTTTATTGCCTTTGTGTTTCCTCTTCCAGGACCTTTTATTACCTTTGTGTTTCTTCTTCCCGGACCTTTTATTGTCTTTGTGTTTCCTCTTCCCAGACCTTTTATTACCTTTGTGTTTCTTCTTCCCGGACCTTTTATTACCTTTGTTTTTCCTCTTCCCGGACGTTTTATTACCTTTTGTTTCATCTTCTTGGACCTTTTATTACCTTTGTGTTTCCTTTTCCCGGACCATTTATTACCTTTGTGTATCCTCTTCCCGGACCTTTTATTGCCTTCCTGTTTCCTCTTCCCGGTCCTTTTATTGCCTTTGTGTTTCCTCTTCCCGGACCTTTTATTGCCTTTGTGTTTTTTCTTTCCGGCCCTTTTATTACCTTTGTGTTTCCTCTTCCTGGACTTTTATTGCCTTTGTGTTTCCTCTTCCCGGACCTTTTATTGTCTTTGTGTTTCCTCTTCCCGGACCTTTTATTGTCTTTGTGTTTCCTCTTCCCGGACCTTTTATTGCCTTTGTGTTTCCTCTTCCCGGACTTTTTATTACCTTTGTGTTTCCTCTCCTCCGAACCTTTTATTGTCTTTGTGTTTCCTCTTCCCGAACGTTTTATTGCCTTTGTGTTTCCTCTTCCCGGACCTTTTATTGTCTTTGTGATTCCTCTTCCCGTACATTTTATTGCCTTTGTGTTTCCTCTTCCCGGACCTTTTATTGTCTTTGTGTTTCCTCTCCGACTTTATGTCTTGTGATTCCTCTCCGTACTTTATGCCTTTGTGTTTCTTTCGACCTTTTATGCTTGTGTTTCCTCTTCCCGAACCTTTTATTGCCTTTGTGTTTCCTGTTCCCGGACCTTTTATTGCCTTTGTGTTTCCTCTTCCCGGACCTTTTAGTGCTTTGTTTCCTTTCGACCTTTATGCTTTGTGTTTCCTCCTCTCGGACTTTTTATTGCCTTTGTGTTTCCTCTTCCCGGAACTTGCTTCTGTTTTTCTGTTTTCTCTTCCTGGGCCTTTCTTCAGTCTCTGTGTTTGCTCTTCTCGGACCTTTTATTGTCTTTGTGTTTGTTTTTCCTGGACCTTTTATTGCCTTTGTGTTTCGTCTTCCCGGACCTTTCATTATCTTTGTGTTTCCTCCTCCCGGACCTTTTATTGCCTTTGTGTTTCCTCTTCCCGGACCTTTTATTGTGTTTGTGTTTGTTCTTCCCGGTCCTTTTATTGCCTTTGTGTTTCCTCTTCCCGGACCTTTTATTGTCAATATCAATCCTAGTTTTGTCAGAAACGCTGAGAAAACTAGGATTGCCATTGTTTGCATTAGACTCGTGCGAGTAATCACTGGCTACTGTGCCAGTGATAGCAGGGAAACTCGCAATGTAACTGCTGTTTCTTTGCGAGCCGAGTCCAGCTGTCTTCTCTGTGCAGCTCCAGGGTCCTAGAGCCCGCCTGCTGCCTGATGTAGCAGTGCTGAGATTGTTCTCAGTCTGCTCATTCCCTGTGTACAGACATGAATGTCTGTGCACAGAGATGATGTAGTAGAGCTGAGATTGTTTTCAGTCTGCTCATTCCCTGTGTACAGACATGAATGTCTGTGCACAGAGATGATGTAGCAGAGCTAAGATTGTTCTCAGTCTGCTCATTCCCTGTGTACAGACATGAATGTCTGTGCACAGAGATGATGTAGCAGAGCTGAGATTGTTCTCAGTCTGCTCATTCCCTGTGTACAGACATGAATGTCTGTGCACAGAGATGATGTAGCAGTGCTGAGATTGTTCTCAGTCTGCTCATTCCCTGTGTACAGACATGAATGTCTGTGCACAGAGATGATGTAGTAGAGCTGAGATTGTTTTCAGTCTGCTCATTCCCTGTGTACAGACATGAATGTCTGTGCACAGAGATGATGTAGCAGAGCTGAGACTGTTCTCAGTCTGCTTATTCCCTGTGCATAGACATCTATATTTATGCACAGGGGATGTAGCAGAGAGGACATCGCGTTTTGGACTGCGTCGGACGGAAGAGGATTTTTTTAATTAAAGATGGAGTCCCTAATGGCTTTTTTTTTTATTTCTAATAAAAAATTTTCCTTGTGTTGTGTTTTTTTTAAAACAATTTAATAGAAATTCATGGCGGTCATGTCTAATATTGGCGTGACCGCCATAAATTTCGGGCTTAGGACCAGCTGATAATACAAAGCTGGCCCTAACCTCTTTATTACCCAGCGTGCCACCGCCACCAGGGCCGCTGGAAGAGCGAGGTTCAGCGCCAGAGGATGGCGCTTCAATGAACGCGCCATCTTCTGGGGCGGCTGCGGGCTGCAATTTGCAGCGGGGGGTGCCCAGAAAGCTTGGGCATCCCTGCACTGCGGATTCCAGCCCCCAGCTGCTTAGCTGTACCTGGCTAGACATAGAAATTGCACGGAGCCCCACGCATTTTTTTTTTATTATTTCATGAATTTCAGAGTCAGAGTCTCAGAGTCAGAATCTCAGAATTTCATGAAATAAAGGAAAAATGATGTACTGGAGATTATGTGTGGGGGGTATCAAGAGATTAGGGCAGAGATGAATGCAGACAGAGAACAGGTTGTATACTGGACATTATGTGTGGATGGTGTGATTGTTTTACCTCTGCCTGGACCTTTAATTGCGTTTGTGTTTTTCTTCTTGGACCTTTCTTCTGTCTCTGAGTTTCCTCTTCCTGGACCTTTTATTACCTTTGTGTTTCCTCTTCCCGGACCTTTTATTGTCTTTGTGTTTCCTCTTCCCGGACCTATTATTACCTTTGTGTTTGCTTTTCCTGGACCTTTTATTGTCTTTGTGTTTCCTCTTCCCGGACCTTTTATTGCCTTTGTGTTTCCTCTTCCCGAACCTTTTATTACCTTTGTGTTTCCTCTTCCCGGATCTTTTATTGTCTTTGTGCTTCCTCTTCCCGGACCTTTTATTGCCTTTGTGTTTCTTCTTCCCGGACCTTTTATTGGCTTTTTGTTTCCTCTTCCCGGACATTTTATTACCTTTGTGTTTCCTCTTCCTGGACCTTTTATTGCCTTTGTGTTTCCTCTTCCCGGACCTTTTATTGTCTTTGTGTTTCCTCTTCCCGAACCTTTTATTACCTTTGTTTTTCCTTTTTCTAGACTTTTTATTGTCTTTGTGTTTCCTCTTCCCGGACCTTTTAGTGTCTTTTTGTTTCCTATTCTCGGACCTTTTATTGTCTTTGAGTTTTCCTATTCCCGACCTTTATTGTCTTTGTGTTTCTTCTTCCTGGACCTTTTATTGCCCTTGTGTTTCCTCTTCCCAAACCTTTTATTACCTTTGTGTTTTCTTTTTCTGGTCCTTTTATTGTCTTTGTGTTTCCTCTTCCTGGACCTTTTATTGGCTTTGAGTTTCCTCTTCCCGGACCTTTTATTGCCCTTGTGTTTCCTCTTCTCGGACCTTTTATTGTCTTTGTGTTTCCTCTTTCCCGACCTTTTATTACCTTTGTTTTCCTTTTTCTGGACTTTTATTGTCTTTGTGTTTCCTCTTCCGGACCTTTTATTTCTTTGAATTTCTTCTTCCCGGACCTTTAATTGTCTTTGTGTTTTCTCTTCCTGGACCTTTTATTGCCTTTGTGTTTCCTCTTCCCGGACCTTTTATTGTGTTTATGTTTCCTTTTCCGGACCTTTTATTTCTTTGAATTTCTTCTTCCCGACTTTTATTGTGTTTGTGTTTTCTCTTCCCGGACCTTTTATGTCTTTCTGTTTCCTCTTCCCGGACCTTTTATTGTCTTTGTGTCTCCTCTTCCCGAACCTTTTATTACCTTTGAGTTTCTTCTTCCCGGACATTTTATTACCTTTGTGTTTCCTCTTCCCAGACCTTTTATTGCCTTTGTGTTTCCTCTTCCCGGACTTTTTATTACCTTTGTGTTTCCTCTTCCTGGACCTTTTATTGTCTTTGTGTTTGCTCTTCCCGGACCTTTTATTACCTTGGTGCTTCCTCTTCCCGACATTTTATTGCCTTTCTGTTTCCTCTTCCCGGATCTTTTATTGCCTTTGTGTTTCCTCTTCCCGGACCTTTTATTGTCTTTGTGTTTCCTCTTCCCGGACCTTTTATTACCTTTGTGTTTCCTCTTCTTGGACCTTTTATTGTGTTGTGTTTTCTCTTCCCAGACCTTTTATTGTATTTCTGTTTCCTCTTTCCGGACCTTTTATTGCCTTCGTGTTTCCTCTTCCCGGACCTTTTATTACCTTTGTGTTTCCTCTTCTTGGACCTTTTGTTTGTGTTTGTGTTTTCTCTTCCCAGACCTTTTATTGTCTTTCTTTTTCCTCTTCCCAGACCTTTTATTGCCTTTGTGCTTCCTCTTCCCGACCTTTTATTACCTTTGTGTTTCCTCGTCCCGGACCTTTTATTACCTTTGTGTTTCCTCTTCCCGGACCTTTTATTGTCTTTGTGTTTCCTCTTCCCGGACCTTTTATTGCCTTTGTGTTTCCTCTTCCCGGACCTTTTATTGCCTTTGTGTTTCCTCTTCCCGAACCTTTTATTGCCTTTGTGTTTCCTCTTCCCGGACCTTTTATTGCCTTTGTGTTTCCTCTTCCCCGACCTTTTATTACCTTTGTGTTTCTTCTTCCCGGACCTTTTATTGCCTTTGTGTTTCCTCTTCCCGGACTGTTTATTGCCTTTGTGTTTCCTCTTTCCCGGACCTTTTATTGTCTTTGTGTTTCCTCTTCCCCGACCTTTTATTGTCTTTGTGTTTCCTCTTCCCCGACCTTTTATTGTCTTTCGTGTTTTTCCTCTTCCTGGACCTTTTTGTTGCCTTTGTGTTTACTCTTCCTGGACCTTTTATTGCCTTTGTGTTTCTTCTTCCCGGACCTTTTATTGTCTTTGTGTTTCCTCTTCCCGGACCTTTTATTGCCTTTGTGTTTGTTCTTCCCGGACCTTTTATTGCCTTAGTGTTTCCTCTTCCCGAACCTTTTATTATCTTTGTTTTTCCTCTTCCCGGACCTTTTATTGCCTTTGTGTTTCCTCTTCCCGGACCTTTTATTGCCTTTGTGTTTCCTCTTCCCGGACCTTTTATTGCCTTTGTGTTTCCTCTTCCCGGACCTTTTATTGCCTTTGTGTTTGTTCTTCCCGGACCTTTTATTGTCTTTGTGTTTCCTCTTCCCGGACCTTTTATTGTTTTTGTGTTTCCTCTTCCCGGACCTTTTATTACCTTTGTGTTTCTTCTTCTCGGACATTTTATTGCCTTTGTGTTTCCTCTTCCCGGAACTTTTATTACTTTTGTGTTTCCTCTTCCCGGACCTTTCATTGCCTTTGTGTTTCCTCTTCTCGGACCTTTTATTGTCTTTGTGTTTCCTCTTCCGGGACCTTTTATTACCTTTGTGTTTCCTCTTCCCGGACTCTCTATTGTCTTTGTGTTTCCTCTTCCCGGACCTTTTATTACCTTTGTGTTTCCTCTTCCCGGACCCTCTATTGTCTTTGTGTTTCCTCTTCTCGGACCTTTTATTGTCTTTGTGTTTCCTCTTCCGGGACCTTTTATTACCTTTGTGTTTCCTCTTCCCGGACTCTCTATTGTCTTTGTGTTTCCTCTTCCCGGACCTTTTATTGTCTTTGTGTTTCCTCTTCCCGGACCTTTTATTACCCTTGTGTTTCCTCTTCCCGGACCCTCTATTGTCTTTGTGTTTCCTCTTCCCGGACCCTCTATTGTCTTTGTGTTTCCTCTTCCCGGACCTCTTATCTTTCCTCACACCCGTCACACCAGCACAGATTTGCCTCTTGCTCTTGTATACAGAACGGTCGGATAACTCGGCGGCGACTCTCACGTTCTGTGATCGCTGGCAGCCGCCGTTTGTTTTGAGTATATAAAGATTGACATTCTCGCTGTTTTTTTCTGACCTTCATGTATATTTCGGAAGTGTCTTGATTTGTGAAACATCAGCCCGAATAAATATTGTAACTGTTTGTTTATGAAGTTGTGGTAACCAGGTGGAAACTTTTTACATGACATTCCTGGAGCGTATGTGTAAAAAGGTCAACAAATAGACCCGGCTCTCAGCAGCGTACCCCTCCTCCCCCCCACTTAACCGGCAATTTCCAAGGCACAGGAGGTTTGTCATTTGCGAGAGCGAATGGATTAATTCACCTCCATAAAATCATGAGTAATGGGACTGGATCCCTGATTTCAGCACTTTGCCTCCTAAAAAAGTGAAAGAAAAAAGTATAGAAGAAAACTTAAGGAAATTAAAAGTTTGGGTCTTGGATGAACCCCCATAGTCACAGCAGAAGCCTCGTTGTGAATTGACTCGTCATTTCCGCACTTTATAGAGCCCAGATTTTTTTAATTTTACTTAAATATGTTCAATGAATTTTCATTCCTTTGACAGAAAATAAAAATAAATTCTCTACCAGAATAGTGGATGATCACAGTTAGGATTTATGACCACTCACCTTATAAATTGGTATTTAACAATAAAGGAGATGACCCTGCATGTCTGTTTGTGTGTGTGAGGTATAGATATTGTCGCTGTAGTTCCATGAGCTCTTGATAAAGCTACAGGGTCAAGTTCACAGGATGGTCAAAAGTGATGGGAGGGACTGATCATCCACATACCTACCATGGGTGTGTCTCAGCAGATATCAGGTGACTGGTTCTGGGTCACATGGTCTGTGATTTCAGCCAGGTCCTGAAAGGACCAAACACTGGCTGGAAGCACATGGCGGAGAGACTACATGTGTGTATGGAGCAGAGCCACAAAGGTGCAGCTCTGACGGAGCAGAGCTGAGCCCTAACCCTGAGTCGGGAATACCCACATTTTTTGGGTCATGCCAGAGCTCTGGACAATCTAATAGACTTGAAATCCATATCTGGAGATTGACCAGGGTCAGTGGACCTTATGTGGATGTTCTTGTTTGTGTTACTGTAAAGCCTGAAGAAAGTTTCATGTCTATTCACCCTGTGCGGTTTATGAAGCATGAATAAACTGAGGGAACTTTTAAAAGAAGAGTTGATCCTGTCACTACCTCAATGATGGGCAAAGGGAGAGAGCACCCCTATTATATAGTGACTTATACAGAATGCTATATATATATATACACACACACATGTCCATAGTGTTGCTGAGGATAGAAGTGCAGGAGAATTGTTGGCTCCTCCCGGGGCTGATACTTGTAATCCTGCATCATTTTACTTTTTTCCTGCTCCCATCCTCTAATCAAGTACATTGCATCATCCAAAAGAGGCTTATTTGTTTTCGGACTACTGGAAATAGTGAGTAACCCCTGTTCTGTACAGTTTATTTATGGGGGGTCCAAATCCTAAGACTTTCTATGAATCTCATCTTTGGCTGTGAACTGAGGGATGGACAGGTCCATGCACTTTGTACTGACCTACTACACTGAGTGATGGATGGACCCGTAGACTTTCTACTGAGCTCATACACTGAGCGATGGATGGACCCATAGACAATCTACTGAGCTCATACACTGAGCGATGGATGGACCCATAGACAATCTACTGAGCTCATACACTGAGCGATGGATGGACCCATAGACAATCTACTGAGCTCATACACTGAGCGATGGATGGACCCATAGACTTTCTACTGAGCTCATACACTGAGCGATGGATGGATCCACAGACTTTCTACTGAGCTCATACACTGAGCGATGGATGGACCCTTAGACTTTCTACTGAACTCATACACTGAGTGGTGGACTGGTCCATATACTTTCTACTGAGCTTGTACAGTGAGCCATGGATGAATCCATAGGCTTTCTACTGAGCTCATACACTGAGCAATAGGCAGGCCCATATACTCTCTACTGAACTCATACAGTGAGAGATGGATCAACCCATAGACTTTCTACTGAGCTCATACACTGAGCGACGGACAGACCCATACACTTTCTACTGAGCTCATACACTGAGCGACTGACGGCTCCCAGCTTCTAATCAAGTACATTGCATCATCCAAAAGAGGCTGATTTGTTTTCAGACTACTGGAAATAGTGAGTAATCCCTGTTCTGTACAGTTTATTTATGGGGTTGCAAAATGCAAATCCTAAGATTTTCAACAATTCTCATCTTTGGCTGTGACTTGAGCGATAGACAGGTCCAAACACTCTCTACTGACCTAGTACACTGAGCGATGAATGAAAACATCAATTTTCTATTGAGCACGTAAACTGAGTGATGGATGGACCCATAGACTTTATAATAATAATAATCTTTTTTTATATAGCGCCAACATATTCCGCAGCACTTCACAATTCAGAGGTTCATATTCAAATAATCATTGGAAACAGTTATCAGAAAATACAATAATTAAAGCAAAATAATGACAGCCCTGCTCATAAGAGCTTACAATCTAACAAGCTTGTACACTGATCAATGGACAGACCCATAGACTTTCTACTGAGCTCATACACTGAGCGATGGATGGACCCATAGACAATCTACTGGGCTCATACACTGAGCAATGGATGGACCCATAGACAATCTACTGAGCTCAAACACTGAGCGATGGATGGACCCATAGACAATCTACTGAGCTCAAACACTGAGCGATGGATAGACCCATAGACAATATACTGAGCTCATACACTGAGCGATGGATGGACCCATAGACAATCTACTGGGCTCATACACTGAGCAATGGATGGACCCATAGACAATCTACTGAGTTCATACAATGAGAGAAGAATGGGCACATAGACAATCTACTGAGCTCATACACTGAGCGATGGCTGGACCCATAGACTTTCTACTGAGCTCATACACTGAGCAATGGATGGACCCATAGACTTTCTACTGAGCTCATACACTGAGGAATGGATGGACCCATAGACAATCTACTGAGTTCATACAATGAGAGAAGAATGGGCACATAGTGTATGAGCTCAATAGATTGTCTATGTGCCCATTCTTCTCTCATTGTATGAACTCAGTAGATTGTCTATGGGTCCATCCATTCCTCAGTGTATGAGCTCAGTTGAAAGTCTATGGGTCCATCCATTGCTCAGTGTATGAGCTCAGTAGAAAGTCTATGGGTCCAGCCATCGCTCAGTGTATGAGCTCAGTAGATTGTCTATGTGCCCATTCTTCTCTCATTGTATGAACTCAGTAGATTGTCTATGGGTCCATCCATCGCTCAGTGTTTGAACTCAGTAGATTGTCTATGGGTCCATCCATTGCTCAGTGTATGAGCTCAGTAGAAAGTCTATGGGTCCATCCATTGCTCAGTGTATGAGCTCAGTAGAAAGTCTATGGGTCCATCCATTGCTTAGTGTATGAGCTCAGTAGATTGTATAAGCAATGGATGGACCCATAGACTTTCTACTGAGCTCATACACTGAGCAATGGATGGACCCATAGACTTTCTACTGAGCTCATACACTGAGCAATGGATGGACCCATAGACTTTCTACTGAGCTCATACACTGAGGAATGTATGGACCCATAGACAATCTACTGAGTTCATACAATGAGAGAAGAATGGGCACATAGACAATCTACTGAGCTCATACACTGAGCGATGGATGGACCCATAGACAATCTACTGAGCTCATACACTAAGCGATGGATGGACCCATAGACTTTCTACTGAGCTCATACACTGAGCAATGGATGGACCCATAGACTTTCTACTGAGCTCATACACTGAGCGATGGATGGACCCATAGACAAGCTACTGAATTCATATAATGAGAGAAGAATGGGCCTATAGACAATCTACCGAGTTCATACACTGAGCGATAGCTGGACCCATAGACTTTCTGCTGAGCTCATACACTGAGCAATGGATGGACGCATAGACTTTCTACTGAGCTCATACACTGAGGAATGGATGGACCCATAGACAATCTACCGAGTTCATACACTGAGCGATAGCTGGACCCATAGACTTTCTGCTGAGCTCATACACTGAGCAATGGATGGACGCATAGACTTTCTACTGAGCTCATACACTGAGCAATGGATGGGCACATAGACAATCTACTGAGCTCATACACTGAGCGATGGATGGACCCATAGACAATCTACTGAGCTCATACACTAAGCGATGGATGGACCCATAGACTTTCTACTGAGCTCATACACTGGGCAATGGATGGACCCATAGACTTTCTACTGAGCTCATACACTGAGGAATGGATGGACCCATAGACAATCTACTGAGCTCATACACTGACCGATGGATGGACCCATAGACAATCTACTGAGCTCATACACTGAGGAATGGATGGACCCATAGACAATCTACTGAGCTCATACACTGAGCGATGGATGGACCCATAGACAAGCTACTGAATTCATATAATGAGAGAAGAATGGGCCTATAGAGAATCTACCGAGTTCATACACTGAGCGATAGCTGGACCCATAGACTTTCTACTGAGCTCATACACTGAGTGATGGATGGACCCATAGACTTTCTACTGAGCTCATACACTGAGCGATGGATGGACCCATAGACTTTCGACTGAGCTCATACACTGAGTGATGGATGGACCCATAGACTTTCTACTGAGCTCATACACTGAGCGAAGGATGGACCCATAGACTTTCTACTGAGCTCATACACTGAGTGATGGATGGACCCATAGACTTTCTACTGAGCTCATACACTGAGTGATGGATGGACCCATAGACTTTCTACTGAGCTCGTACAATAAGAGATGAACTAACCCATAGACTTTATTTGGAGCTCATACACTGAGTGATAGACAGAACCATAGGCTTTCTATTTGGGAGGAAAAATACTTTGCAAGATGCATGCGAGATACTCGCATGAAATTGGCATAACTCACCTGGAATGGCCGCTGCCTCTCTGAATGGAAGCATATCAGCTGCTTTTGTTCCTATGGAGCTCTACACTCCCATCCAGAGAGTTGGCAGACATTCTGGATGAATCATGCGAGTATCTCACATGCATCTTGCATAGTGTGTTTCTACCTTCTAGCTCACTCTTCTTCATTGCCCCATGCTATCAAGGGTCATAGCAGGTCCTTGTTCTTCTACAAGGCCCTGTTATTTCTTTGGTCACAGTATGTCCTCGGTCTTCTTTAATGTCCTGTCTTGGCTTTAGTTACAGCAGTTCCTTGGTCTTCTTTAAGGCTCTGTCCTATCTTTGGTCATAGCTGGTCCTCAGTCTTCTTCAAGGTCCCATCTTGTCTTCAGTCACAGCAGATCCTCAAGTCTTCTTCAAGGTTCTGTCCTGGCTTCAGTCACATCTGGTATTTGGTCTACTTCAAGGCTCCGTCCTGGCTTCTTTCACAGCAGGTCTTCAGTCTTCTTCAAGGCCCTGTCCTGTCTTTGGTCATAACAGGTCCTTGGTCTTCTTCAAGGCTCCGTCCTGGCTTCAGTCAAAGCAGGTCCTCGGTCTTCTACAAGTGTCTATCCTTGCTTCAGTCACAACAGGTCCTCGGTCCTTTTCAAGGCCCTGTCCTGGTTTTGATCACAGTAGGTCTTCGGTCTTCTTCAAGGCTCTGTTCTGGCTTCAGTCACAGCAGGTCTCTGGTCTTCTACAAGGCCCCATCCTGGCTTCTGTCACAACAGGTCCTCGGTCTTTTTTAAGGCCCTGTCCTGGTTTTGGCTCTTTGTAGATTAGAGCCATTTTGCATCTACTAACCGGTGGATCAGAAAATCTACACCTGTGACATGAAGGGGTCAGGTCTTAATGCAGCTGGAAACTTCGCTAACTTCACCTCTGGACTCATAAATAAAAGTACACCCAGCTTTCCCAGGGGTAGATATAAGCATGAAGTCAACATGAAGGGGTGGCCTCACCACGGCCGGCACCACGAGCCGCAGCTCAAGGGAGAGAAGTTCATTTCTTTTTAAGCATTTCAGGCCAAAGTAAATAATTTCCCCCCCTTCCCCTGAGTTGAGGTCGGTGTTTGCATGAATCACTTCCCTGGAAATGTAATATATTCGTGACCAGGAGGCCAATAAGCCTTATCTTGCAGGGGGGGCGCATTAGAGTAGGCATTCCAGGGCTGGACACATTGAGTGGTGTGACTGATGCTTCACACATCCCAATCATTGCTTCTCTTTTATGACCTCCCTTAATCTTTGCCATCTCTCACCTGGCTCCGGCCTCCGCTTTGATACCTGGGTGGGATTGAAATTTATGTTCACGTTCATGGAATTGCATTAAGTCAGAAGCCTATAAATTGTGTGAGCCAGATGACTGCCAGACCCTGCGAAAAGCCCAAGAGAGTGGAGCGCCCGGCGGAGTCAGGTCCATGGGATATGAGTATGGAGGGCGAAGGGATGGAGCCAGGGGGAAAGAAAACACAGGAAACCTAATAATAACCGTTACGTAACATATTCCGCATCGATGTACAATCCGGAACTGATGAAACCGTCCAACAACCGGGCGACTCCGACCAATGGAGCCTACAGTCTCAGCTCTTATTTGGAGCATTGTTAGGAGGCTTCGCTCCAGATTTCGGCATATTTCATTGACACCTCGTAGGAATTTGACAATCCCCATTATAATGTTTCCTGGGGGAAGAGATTCGGAGAAGACCCCGTGGTTCAATTACCGTGATTTTTGCACTTTTGTGCAAAGTTGGAATTATAGAGGCCAGAAGAGAAGTAACCAAGGAGGTCCGGAGAAGAGCGTGGGTGCAGAGGGTGGGCAGCGAAACCATACACATGCGGGAAGCAGCCGCACCGCTCCGATCTACATATCAGACAAATCCAGGGGAGAGGAGCAATGTCTGGTGATCGCACAGGATCCTCTCAACCAGAGGTGTAACGTGAAGCTCAGGGGCCCCGATGCGAAAGCTCCAAAAGGGCCCCCAATTATTGCAAATCTTTAGTAGTATAAGTGTTTTTCTATAGGCCCAAGGGACTTTTGGGGCCGCCTAGGATCCATGGCCTTTGTGCAGTTGTAGCCCCTGAATCTGATGTAGTTACACCCTTGCTCATAACCTTGTTAAGTTAATATTTCATAATAATATTAATAAGTTGCCTGCCTCTGACCAAATTTATATAGACCAAGCACCGGCATTGAAAAGTAGTAGACACCAGACACAGTGAGTCAGGGGTACACCCTTCCTTGGTCAGACCCAAGCTCCAAGTGCCTGTTTATTATAATAGACTGGACATTTTGTTCAATAAGGGGCTCGGTCAGCCCTACTCAGATGTATTCATTGGTCAGTGGGTTAGTCCATGGGCAATAAGGGGCTCGGTCAGCCCTACTCAGATGTATTCATTGGTCAATGGGTTAGTCCATGGGCGGATCCATGAGGTCATCAGGGGGTGTGGTCTTGATCGAGTATGTTATTCTGTGATTGGTCAGTCTTCCATGACCTCCAGCTTCGGTGATGGTCAGTCTTCTTTGGACTCCATCTTGCTCTCAGCACATGGTGTGATGTGGCAGGAAATGGCAGCCATGTTTAAATCACAACTTATACAATGTAAAATAATACACTCCATATATCATTTCTCCCATGCCCTTATGTCTTAAAGGTTAATTAAGTATTTGATCCTATGGCTCTCCTCAACAACCTCAAAAAGGAACGTGGTGTACCATAGGATCTGGAATGGGGCAGATTGTGCTGAATGGTGTCAGTCTTCCTACTACACAGACCAATAGGGACTCAATAAACCATGAGGGTCCACTGCTTGGCTTGTAGCCTTACATCAGCCTTTTTAATGGAATACGCTGCATTTTACAGTGCATTAATGTTGTGTCTTGGTGTTGGTGAATTTGGCTGCTTATTTTATGTCCTTTTGGGGGTTTTGCACAGACCCTTGCTATGTCATCATTGCTTGGCATTGATTTCGGGAAAAGTGACTTACCCATTTGCACCTGTGATGTGGTAAGCCATGAGGCAGGGTCGTCAAACCTTCCGAGGTCAGGTACCAGGAGAGAGACATCAAGATTAATGAGATGCATTGTGAGGTCACAGTCCAGCGTCAGAATATCGGAAAGAGCAAGGGACAAGGCAAAGTCAGAGGAGGTCCAAGATCAGAACACAGAGCACAGGTAAACGAGGCCAACATGCACCAATGAGCAAGATGTTACGACTGGCAGAGATCTGGGACAAACTGCTCAACTAAGTAACTAGCAATCATAAAGAACAGGGAACACCAATTCAGATATGGCAATCAGCATACCAACAGCTCAGCACCGCCATGCACTAGATGGGATGACTGAGCTGTCAGTCACCCAAACTGACAGCTCAGCATGGCCCTGATTCCATACGGTAACAGAGGGGTTACTCACTGCATGTAAGACACACTGAGGGAAGGAATCGTGACAGTACAGTTCTTTACAATGTCGGTAGGAAAAAGGCAACTGCAACATTACGTGTCAATGTTAGGACCTAAGAGTGACAAGTGGAGGCACATCTGCCTTCAGCTTCACCCCACTGTTGTCCCTGCTGGGGTCCCCATTAGCCAACTACTCCAGTCTAAAGGGACCAGTGCTGGGAAAGTGTCAAAATCTTTCTCCGACACTAAAACTGGTAAAACCAGATGATACATTGTGATGTTCCATTTCAGAGCAATATTGACCACATTTCTTCAGCGCTTCATTAAGAGGTTACTGATCTAAGTGCATAAAAGTAAGGACGAGACTATGGACATATCCCATAATGACGGAAGGATGGACTCTAGTGGTTGGGTTTGGATTAAAGCTGTCCCGACGCATGCACCATGCTGGGCTCACACCCTACATAGAAAACTCATTTGAGGTGAAATATTTTTGGACCTCGAGGGAGGCGTCTACTGTAAAGGGCATAGAGAAAACCGGCCTCGGTGAGTGACACCAGTTCTCCTGGCATTGAGTACCATGAATCCACCAGGCTGATCACGAATTACACCAAACTAACAGGGAATACACGGCACAGTGCCTCATGGGTGCATCGGGAGGATCCAAATCCGTAGTGCAAATTAATATAAGCAGGCGCTGCACGAGCTGCTGAAATGTGACTTAATGTAAAGATAGTATGGACCAAGAGTTCACAAAAGAATACAGTATGTGTGTTACAAAGTATGTATGTCGCATACATAATAATATTTATTCATTTATATAGCGCTATTAATTCCATAGCGCTTTACATGCATCATCACTCTCCCCATCAGGGCTCACAACCTAAATATCCTATTATCTGTGGAGTGTGGGAGGAAACGGAGGAAACTAACGAGAACACAGGGAGAACATACAAACTCCTGCAGAAATCATCCTCCGTGGGACCTGTACCCAGGACCCCAGTGCTGCAAGGCTGCAGTGCTAACCACTGAGCCACCATATACAGTGCTAACCACTGAGCCACCATATACAGTGCTAACCACTGAGCCACCATATACAGTGCTAACCCCTGAACCACAGTACAGTGCTAACCACTGAGCCACCATATACAGTGCTAACCACTGAGCCACCATACAGTGCTAACCACTGAGCCACCATACAGTGCTAACCACTGAGCCACCGTATACAGTGCTAACCACTGAGCCTCCATATACAGTGCTAACCACTGGGCCACCATATACAGTGCTAACCCCTGAGCCACCGTATACAGTGCTAACCACTGAGCCACCATATACAGTGCTAACCACTGAGCCACCATATACAGTGCTAACCACTGAGCCACCATATACAGTGCTAACCACGGAGCCTCCATACAGAGTTAACCACTGCCTCCATATAGTGCTAACCACTGAGCCACCATACAGTGTAACATGACACCTATACATGCTAACCACTGAGCCACAAACATGCTAACCATGAGCACATATACAGTGCTAACCCCTGAGCCACATACGTGCTAACATGAGCCACCATATAGTCTAACCACAGAAAGTGCTAACCACTGAGCCACCTATACCCCCTCCCTCAGGTACCACTGAGCCACCTATACAGTGTAACCACTGAGCACCTTCCATAAGTGCTAACCACTGAGACCACTGTAACCACCACTATACAGTGCTACACTGAGCCACATAACAGTGCTACCTGAGCCACCATATACAGTGCTAACCACTGAGCCACCATATACAGTGCTAACCACTGAGCCACCATATACAGTGCTAACCACTGAGCCACCAGTATACAGTGCTAACACTGACCACCATGACAGGCTAACACGAGCCATATACAGTGCTAACCACTGAGACACCTATACAGTGCCTAACCACTGGAGCCACCAGTGGTTGGATAAACTGATCCACGCATGCTAACCACTGGCCACCCTACATGAAACTCATTTGACGTGAAACTATGACCCTGAGCGAGCCACTATACAGTGCTACCACTGAGCAAACCGATACAGTGCTACACTGAGTCCACCATATGACAGTGCTGAACCACTGAGCCACCGAATACATGCTAAACAACTGGGACCGACAGTGCACTCATGGTCATTAGAGGTCACACTGAGGCCACATATACAGTGCTGAACCACTGAGCCACCTAATTAACAGTGCTAACCACTGAGATTCAGCAACCATGAGATACTAGTGCTAACCACTGAGCCACCATATACAGTGCTAACCACTGAGCCACCTATACAGTGCTAACCACTGAGCCACATATACAGTGCTAACCACTGAGCCAACCATATACAGTGCTAACCACTGAGCCAACTACAGTAACCGAAATACAGCTCCACAGACATCATACAGTGCTAACCACTGAGCCACCATACAGTGCTAACCACTGAGCCACCATATACAGTGCTAACCACTGAGCCACCATATACAGTGCTAACCACTGAGCCACCATATACAGTGCTAACCACTGAGCCCCATACAGTGCTAACCACTGAGCCACCATATACAGTGCTAACCACTGAGCCACCAATACAGTGCTAACCACTGAGCCACCATATACAGTGCTAACCACTGAGCCACCATATACAGTGCTAACCACTGAGCCACCATATACAGTGCTAACCACTGAGCCACCATATACAGTGCTAACCACTGAGCCACCATATACAGTGCTAACCACTGAGCCACCATATACAGTGCTAACCACTGAGCCACCATATACAGTGCTAACCACTGAGCCACCATATACAGTGCTAACCACTGAGCCCACCGCATATACAGTGCTAACCACTGAGCCACCATATACAGTGCTAACCACTGAGCCATCACCATATACAGTGCTAACCACTGAGCCACCATATACAGTGTAACCCTGAGCCACATACATGCTAACCACTGAGCCACCATATACAGTGCTAACCACTGAGCCACCATATACAGTGCTAACCACTGAGCCACCTATACAGTGCTAACCACTGAGCCACCTATACAGTGCTAACCACTGAGCCACCATATACAGTGCTAACCACTGAGCCACCATACAGTGCTAACCACTGAGCCACCATATACAGTGCTAACCACTGAGCCACCATATACAGTGCTAACCACTGAGCCACCATATACAGTGCTAACCACTGAGCCACCATATACAGTGCTAACACTGAGCCACCATATACAGTGCTAACCACTGAGCACCAACAGTCTAACGACACGTATACAGTGCTAACCACTGAGCCACCATACAGTGCTAACCACTGAGCCACCATATACAGTGCTAACCACTGAGCCACCATATACAGTGCTAACCACTGAGCCACCTATACAGTGCTAACCACTGAGCCACCATATACAGTGCTAACCACTGAGCCACCATACAGTGCTAACCACTGAGCCACCATATACAGTGCTAACCACTGAGCCACCAATACAGTGCTAACCACTGAGCCCATATACAGTGCTAACCACTGAGCCACCGTATACAGTGCTAACCACTGAGCACATATACAGTGCTAACCACTGAGCCATACAGCTACCTGAGCCATATACAGTGCTAACCACTGAGCACCTACAGTGCTAACATGAGCCACATATACAGTGCTACCATGAGCCCCATATACAGTGCTAACCACTGAGCCACTATACAGTGTAACCACTGACCCCATATACAGTGCTAACCACTGAGCACCATATACAGTGCTAACCACTGAGCACGTATACGTGCTAACCACTGAGCCACCATTACAGTGCTAACAATGACACCATTACAGTGTAACCTGAGCCACATATACGTGCTAACCACTGAGCCACATATACAGTGCTAACACTGAGCCACCATACAGTGCTAACCATGAGCCATAACAGTGCTAACACTGAGCACATTACAGTGCTAACACTGAGCACCATATACAGTGCTAACACTGAGCCACATACAGTGCTACACTGAGCCCATACAGTGCTAACACTGAGCCACCATATACGTGCTAACACTGAGCCACCATATACAGTGCTAACACTGAGCCACATTACAGTGCTAACACTGAGCACCATATACAGTGCTAACCACTGACACCATATACAGTGCTAACACTGAGCACCATATACAGTGCTACACTGAGCACCATATACAGTGCTAACACTGAGCCACCTTACAGTGCTAACACTGAGCCACCATATCAGTGCTAAACTGAGCCCCATATACAGTGCTAACCACTGGCCACGTATACAGTGCTAACCATGAGCCACCTATACAGTGCTAACACTGAGCACCATATACATGTAACCACTGAGCCACATACAGTGCTAACCACTGAGCACCTATACAGTGTAACCACTGAGCCACGTATCAGTGCTAACCATGAGCCACATATACAGTGCTAACCACTGAGCCACTATACAGTGCTAACCACTGAGCCACCATATACGTGTAACCACTGAGCCACCATACAGTGTAACCACTGAGCCCCCAAAAAAAAAAAAAAAAAAAAAAAAAAAAAAAAAAAAAAAAAAAAAAAAAAAAAAAAAAAAAAAAAAAAAAAAAAAAAAAAAAAAAAAAAAAAAAAAAAAAAAAAAAAAAAAAAAAAAAAAAAAAAAAAAAAAAAAAAAAAAAAAAAAAAAAAAAAAAAAAAAAAAAAAAAAAAAAAAAAAAAAAAAAAAAAAAAAAAAAAAAAAAAAAAAAAAAAAAAAAAAAAAAAAAAAAAAAAAAAAAAAAAAAAAAAAAAAAAAAAAAAAAAAAAAAAAAAAAAAAAAAAAAAAAAAAAAAAAAAAAAAAAAAAAAAAAAAAAAAAAAAAAAAAAAAAAAAAAAAAAAAAAAAAAAAAAAAAAAAAAAAAAAAAAAAAAAAAAAAAAAAAAAAAAAAAAAAAAAAAAAAAAAAAAAAAAAAAAAAAAAAAAAAAAAAAAAAAAAAAAAAAAAAAAAAAAAAAAAAAAAAAAAAAAAAAAAAAAAAAAAAAAAAAAAAAAAAAAAAAAAAAAAAAAAAAAAAAAAAAAAAAAAAAAAAAAAAAAAAAAAAAAAAAAAAAAAAAAAAAAAAAAAAAAAAAAAAAAAAAAAAAAAAAAAAAAAAAAAAAAAAAAAAAAAAAAAAAAAAAAAAAAAAAAAAAAAAAAAAAAAAAAAAAAAAAAAAAAAAAAAAAAAAAAAAAAAAAAAAAAAAAAAAAAAAAAAAAAAAAAAAAAAAAAAAAAAAAAAAAAAAAAAAAAAAAAAAAAAAAAAAAAAAAAAAAAAAAAAAAAAAAAAAAAAAAAAAAAAAAAAAAAAAAAAAAAAAAAAAAAAAAAAAAAAAAAAAAAAAAAAAAAAAAAAAAAAAAAAAAAAAAAAAAAAAAAAAAAAAAAAAAAAAAAAAAAAAAAAAAAAAAAAAAAAAAAAAAAAAAAAAAAAAAAAAAAAAAAAAAAAAAAAAAAAAAAAAAAAAAAAAAAAAAAAAAAAAAAAAAAAAAAAAAAAAAAAAAAAAAAAAAAAAAAAAAAAAAAAAAAAAAAAAAAAAAAAAAAAAAAAAAAAAAAAAAAAAAAAAAAAAAAAAAAAAAAAAAAAAAAAAAAAAAAAAAAAAAAAAAAAAAAAAAAAAAAAAAAAAAAAAAAAAAAAAAAAAAAAAAAAAAAAAAAAAAAAAAAAAAAAAAAAAAAAAAAAAAAAAAAAAAAAAAAAAAAAAAAAAAAAAAAAAAAAAAAAAAAAAAAAAAAAAAAAAAAAAAAAAAAAAAAAAAAAAAAAAAAAAAAAAAAAAAAAAAAAAAAAAAAAAAAAAAAAAAAAAAAAAAAAAAAAAAAAAAAAAAAAAAAAAAAAAAAAAAAAAAAAAAAAAAAAAAAAAAAAAAAAAAAAAAAAAAAAAAAAAAAAAAAAAAAAAAAAAAAAAAAAAAAAAAAAAAAAAAAAAAAAAAAAAAAAAAAAAAAAAAAAAAAAAAAAAAAAAAAAAAAAAAAAAAAAAAAAAAAAAAAAAAAAAAAAAAAAAAAAAAAAAAAAAAAAAAAAAAAAAAAAAAAAAAAAAAAAAAAAAAAAAAAAAAAAAAAAAAAAAAAAAAAAAAAAAAAAAAAAAAAAAAAAAAAAAAAAAAAAAAAAAAAAAAAAAAAAAAAAAAAAAAAAAAAAAAAAAAAAAAAAAAAAAAAAAAAAAAAAAAAAAAAAAAAAAAAAAAAAAAAAAAAAAAAAAAAAAAAAAAAAAAAAAAAAAAAAAAAAAAAAAAAAAAAAAAAAAAAAAAAAAAAAAAAAAAAAAAAAAAAAAAAAAAAAAAAAAAAAAAAAAAAAAAAAAAAAAAAAAAAAAAAAAAAAAAAAAAAAAAAAAAAAAAAAAAAAAAAAAAAAAAAAAAAAAAAAAAAAAAAAAAAAAAAAAAAAAAAAAAAAAAAAAAAAAAAAAAAAAAAAAAAAAAAAAAAAAAAAAAAAAAAAAAAAAAAAAAAAAAAAAAAAAAAAAAAAAAAAAAAAAAAAAAAAAAAAAAAAAAAAAAAAAAAAAAAAAAAAAAAAAAAAAAAAAAAAAAAAAAAAAAAAAAAAAAAAAAAAAAAAAAAAAAAAAAAAAAAAAAAAAAAAAAAAAAAAAAAAAAAAAAAAAAAAAAAAAAAAAAAAAAAAAAAAAAAAAAAAAAAAAAAAAAAAAAAAAAAAAAAAAAAAAAAAAAAAAAAAAAAAAAAAAAAAAAAAAAAAAAAAAAAAAAAAAAAAAAAAAAAAAAAAAAAAAAAAAAAAAAAAAAAAAAAAAAAAAAAAAAAAAAAAAAAAAAAAAAAAAAAAAAAAAAAAAAAAAAAAAAAAAAAAAAAAAAAAAAAAAAAAAAAAAAAAAAAAAAAAAAAAAAAAAAAAAAAAAAAAAAAAAAAAAAAAAAAAAAAAAAAAAAAAAAAAAAAAAAAAAAAAAAAAAAAAAAAAAAAAAAAAAAAAAAAAAAAAAAAAAAAAAAAAAAAAAAAAAAAAAAAAAAAAAAAAAAAAAAAAAAAAAAAAAAAAAAAAAAAAAAAAAAAAAAAAAAAAAAAAAAAAAAAAAAAAAAAAAAAAAAAAAAAAAAAAAAAAAAAAAAAAAAAAAAAAAAAAAAAAAAAAAAAAAAAAAAAAAAAAAAAAAAAAAAAAAAAAAAAAAAAAAAAAAAAAAAAAAAAAAAAAAAAAAAAAAAAAAAAAAAAAAAAAAAAAAAAAAAAAAAAAAAAAAAAAAAAAAAAAAAAAAAAAAAAAAAAAAAAAAAAAAAAAAAAAAAAAAAAAAAAAAAAAAAAAAAAAAAAAAAAAAAAAAAAAAAAAAAAAAAAAAAAAAAAAAAAAAAAAAAAAAAAAAAAAAAAAAAAAAAAAAAAAAAAAAAAAAAAAAAAAAAAAAAAAAAAAAAAAAAAAAAAAAAAAAAAAAAAAAAAAAAAAAAAAAAAAAAAAAAAAAAAAAAAAAAAAAAAAAAAAAAAAAAAAAAAAAAAAAAAAAAAAAAAAAAAAAAAAAAAAAAAAAAAAAAAAAAAAAAAAAAAAAAAAATGGAAAATGCAATTTCAGTTCCTACCACAGCCACCAATAGGGACTAATAAACCATGAGGTCCACTGCTTGGCTGTAGCCTTAACACAGCCTTTTTAATGGAATACGCTGCCATTTTACAGTGCATTAATGCTTGTGATCTGGTGTTGGTGATTTGCTGCTTATCTTATGTCTTTTGGGCGGTTAGCACTGACCATTGCCTATGTCATCATTGCTTGGCATTGAGATTTCGGAAAAGTGACTTAACCCATTTGCACAGTGATGTGGTAAGCCATAGCAGGGTCGTCAAACCTCGAGCTCAGGTACCAGGAGAGAACATCAGTTAATGAGATGCATTGTGAGTCACAGTCCAGCGTGAATGGAAAGAGCAAGCGACAAGCAAAGTACAGGAGGTCAGATCAGAACACATGAGCACAGTAAACGAGGCCAACATGCACATGAGCAAGATGTACGATGGCAGAGATCTGGGACAAACTGCTCAACTACAGAACTAGCAATCATAACAGAGACACCAATCAGATTGCAACAGCATACCAACAGCTCAGCACGCCATGCACTAGAGGTGACTGAGCTGTCAGTCACCCACAACTGTACAGCTCAGCATGGCCCTGATTCCATCGGTAACAGTGGGTTATCACTGCATGTAAGACACACTGAGGGAAGGAATCGTGACAGTACAGTTCTTTACAATGTCGGTAGGAAAAAGGCAACTGCAACATTACGTGTCAATGTTAGGACCTAAAGAGTGACAAGTGGAGGCACATCTGCCTTCAGCTTCACCCCACTGTTGTCCCTGCTGGGGTCCCCATTAGCCAACTACTCCAGTCTAAAGGGACCAGTGCTGGGAAAGTGTCAAAATCTTTCTCCGACACTAAAACTGGTAAAACCAGATGATACATTGTGATGTTCCATTTCAGAGCAATATTGACCACATTTCTTCAGCGCTTCATTAAGAGGTTACTGATCTAAGTGCATAAAAGTAAGGACGAGACTATGGACATATCCCATAATGACGGAAGGATGGACTCTAGTGGTTGGGTTTGGATTAAAGCTGTCCCGACGCATGCACCATGCGGGGCTCACACCCTACATAGAAAACTCATTTGAGGTGAAATATTTTTGGACCTCGAGGGAGGCGTCTACTGTAAAGGGCATAGAGAAAACCGGCCTCGGTGAGTGACACCAGTTTCTCCTGGCATTGAGTACCATGAATCCACCAGCTGATCACGAATTACACCAAACTAACAGGGAATACACGGCACAGTGCCTCATGGGTGCATCGGGAGGATCCAAATCCGTAGTGCAAATTAATATAAGCAGGCGCTGCACGAGCTGCTGAAATGTGACTTAATGTAAAGATAGTATGGACCAAGAGTTCACAAAAGAATACAGTATGTGTGTTACAAAGTATGTATGTCGCATACATAATAATATTTATTCATTTATATAGCGCTATTAATTCCATAGCGCTTTACATGCATCATCACTCTCCCCATCAGGGCTCACAACCTAAATATCCTATTAGTCTGTGGAGTGTGGGAGGAAACCGGAGGAAACTAACGAGAACACAGGGAGAACATACAAACTCCTGCAGAAATCATCCTCCGTGGGACCTGTACCCAGGACCCCAGTGCTGCAAGGCTGCAGTGCTAACCACTGAGCCACCATATACAGTGCTAACCACTGAGCCACCATATACAGTGCTAACCACTGAGCCACCATATACAGTGCTAACCCCTGAACCACAGTACAGTGCTAACCACTGAGCCACCATATACAGTGCTAACCACTGAGCCACCATACAGTGCTAACCACTGAGCCACCATACAGTGCTAACCACTGAGCCACCGTATACAGTGCTAACCACTGAGCCTCCATATACAGTGCTAACCACTGGGCCACCATATACAGTGCTAACCCTGAGCCACCGTATACAGTGCTAACCACTGAGCCACCATATACAGTGCTAACCACTGAGCCACCATATACAGTGCTAACCACTGAGCCACCATATACAGTGCTAACCACGGAGCCTCCATACAGAGTTAACCACTCTGCCTCCATATAGTGCTAACCACTGAGCCACCATATACAGTGCTAACCACTGAGCCACCATATACAGTGCTAACCACTGAGCCACCATATACAGTGCTAACCACTGAGCCACCATATACAGTGCTAACCCCTGAGCCACAGTACAGTGCTAACCACTGAGCCACCATATACAGTGCTAACCACTGAGCCACCATATACAGTGCTAACCACTGAGCCACCGTATACAGTGCTAACCACTGAGCCACCGTATACAGTGCTAACCACTGAGCCACCATATACAGTGCTAACCACTGAGCCACCATACAGTGCTAACCACTGAGCCACCATATACAGTGCTAACCACTGAGCCACGTATACAGTGCTAACCACTGAGCCACCATATACAGTGCTAACCACTGAGCCACCATATACAGTGCTAACCACTGAGCCACCATATACAGTGCTAACCACTGAGCCACCATATACAGTGCTAACCACTGAGCCACCGTATACAGTGCTAACCACTGAGCCACCATACAGTGCTAACCACTGAGCCACCATATACAGTGCTAACCACTGAGCCACCATATACAGTGCTAACCACTGAGCCACCATATACAGTGCTAACCACTGAGCCACCATATACAGTGCTAACCACTGAGCCACCATACAGTGCTAACCACTGAGCCACCATATACAGTGCTAACCACTGAGCCACCATATACAGTGCTAACCACTGAGCCTCCATATACAGTGCTAACCACTGAGCCACCGTATACAGTGCTAACCACTGAGCCACCATATACAGTGCTAACCACTGAGCCACCATATACAGTGCTAACCACTGAGCCACCATATACAGTGCTAACCACTGAGCCACCATATACAGTGCTAACCACTGAGCCACCATATACAGTGCTAACCACTGAGCCACCATATACAGTGCTAACCACTGAGCCACCATATACAGTGCTAACCACTGAGCCACCATATACAGTGCTAACCACTGAGCCACCATATACAGTGCAACCACTGAGCCACCTATACAGTGCTAACCACTGAGCCACCATATACAGTGCTAACCACTGAGCCACCATATACAGTGCTAACCACTGAGCCACCATATACAGTGCTAACCACTGAGCCACCATATACCAGTGCTAACCACTGAGCACCATATACAGTGCTAACCACTGAGCCACCTATACAGTGCTAACCACTGAGCCACCATATACAGTGCTAACCACTGAGCCACCATATACAGTGCTAACCACTGAGCCACCATATACAGTGCTAACCACTGAGCCACCATATACAGTGACTAACCACCCTGAGCCACCATATACAGTGCTAACCACTGAGCCACCATATACAGTGCTAACCACTGAGCCACCATATACAGTGCTAACCACTGAGCCACCATATACAGTGCTAACCACTGAGCCACCATATACAGTGCTAACCACTGAGCCACCATATACAGTGCTAACCACTGAGCCACCATATACAGTGCTAACCACTGAGCCACCTATACAGTGCTAACCACTGAGCCACCATATACAGTGCTAACCACTGAGCCACCATATACAGTGCTAACCACTGAGCCACCATATACAGTGCTAACCACTGAGCCACCATATACAGTGCTAACCACTGAGCCACCATATACAGTGCTAACCACTGAGCCACCATATACAGTGCTAACCACTGAGCCACCATATACAGTGCTAACCACTGAGCCACCATATACAGTGCTAACCACTGAGCCACCATATACAGTGCTAACCACTGAGCCACCATATACAGTGCTAACCACTGAGCCACCATATACAGTGCTAACCACTGAGCCACCATATACAGTGCTAACCACTGAGCCACCATATACAGTGCTAACCACTGAGCCACCATATACAGTGCTAACCACTGAGCCACCTATACAGTGCTAACCACTGAGCCACCATATACAGTGCTAACCACTGAGCCACCTATACAGTGCTAACCACTGAGCCACCATATACAGTGCTAACCACTGAGCCACCATATACAGTGCTAACCACTGAGCCACCATATACAGTGCTAACCACTGAGCCACCATATACAGTGCTAACCACTGAGCCACCATATACAGTGCTAACCACTGAGCCACCATATACAGTGCTAACCACTAGAGCCACCTATACAGTGCTAACCACTGAGCCACCATATACAGTGCTAACCACTGAGCCACCGTATACAGTGCTAACCACTGAGCCACCATATACAGTGCTAACCACTGAGCCACCATATACAGTGCTAACCACTGAGCCACCATATACAGTGCTAACCACTGAGCCACCATATACAGTGCTAACCACTGAGCCACCATATACAGTGCTAACCACTGAGCCACCATATACAGTGCTAACCACTGAGCCACCATATACAGTGCTAACCACTGAGCCACCATATACAGTGCTAACCACTGAGCCACCATATACAGTGCTAACCACTGAGCCACCATATACAGTGCTAACCACTGAGCCACCATATACAGTGCTAACCACTGAGCCACCATATACAGTGCTAACCACTGAGCCACCTATACAGTGCTAACCACTGAGCCACCATATACAGTGCTAACCACTGAGCCACCATATACAGTGCTAACCACTGAGCCACCATATACAGTGCTAACCACTGAGTCCACCATATACAGTGCTAACCACTGAGCCACCATATACAGTGTACACTGACCACATAACAGTGCTAACCACTGAGCCACCTATACAGTGCTAACCACTGAGCCACCATATACAGTGCTAACCACTGAGCCACCATATACAGTGCTAACCACTGAGCCACCATATACAGTGCTAACCACTGAGCCACCATATACAGTGCTAACCACTGAGCCACCTATACAGTGCTAACCACTGAGCCACCATATACAGTGCTAACCACTGAGCCACCTATACAGTGCTAACCACTGAGCCACATATACAGTGCTAACCACTGAGCCACCATATACAGTGCTAACCACTGAGCCACCATATACAGTGCTAACCACTGAGCCACCATATACAGTGCTAACCACTGAGCACCATATACAGTGCTAACCACTGAGCCACCATATACAGTGCTAACCACTGAGCCACCATATACAGTGCTAACCACTGAGCCACCATATACAGTGCTAACCACTGAGCCACCTATACAGTGCTAACCACTGAGCACCATTACAGTGCTAACACTGAGCCACCATATACAGTGCTAACCACTGAGCCACCTATACAGTGCTAACCACTGAGCCACCATATACAGTGCTAACCACTGAGCCACCATATACAGTGCTAACCACTGAGCCACCATATACAGTGCTAACCACTGAGCCACCATATACAGTGCTAACCACTGAGCCACCGTATACAGTGCTAACACTGAGCCACCAACAGTCTAACCACTGAGCCAATATACGTGCTAACACTGAGCCACATATACAGTGCTAACCACTGAGCCACCATACAGTGCTAACCACTGAGCCACCATATACAGTGCTAACACTGAGCCACCATACAGTGCTAACCACTGAGCCACCATACAGTGCTAACCACTGAGCCACCATACAGTGCTAACCACTGAGCCACCATATACAGTGCTAACCACTGAGCCACCATTACAGTGCTAACCACTGAGCACCATATACAGTGCTAACCACTGAGCCACCTATACAGTGTAACCACTGAGCCACCATACAGTGCTAACCACTGAGCCACCATAAGTGCTAACCACTGAGCCACCATATACAGTGCTAACCACTGAGCCACCATATACAGTGCTAACCACTGAGCCACCATATACAGTGCTAACCACTGAGCCACCATATACAGTGCTAACCACTGAGCCACCATACAGTGCAAACCACTGACCCCCATACATGTAACCCTGGCCACCATAAGCAACCACTGACCCCCTTCGGCAACCCACTAGGGCCCCCCCCCATATACAGGCTCCCAAATAAACCCATTAAAATGTCCCGGCCCCCCATAACAGTGCTAACCACGAGCCCAAAGTTTAACACTGAGCCACCATAATGAAACTGAGCCCCCCTTACAGTTCCCCAACCCCCCCAAAAAAAAACCCCCCAACCCATTACGGCAACCATTTAACAGTGCTAAAAAACACCTATACGTGCAAACCCACTGAGCCCCCTTAAAGTGCTAACCACTACCACCATATACTTTAAACCATGAGCCCAAACACAGTGAAAACAGAGCCACCTTAACGGGAACCACTGACCCCCCAATCAGTGCTAACCAGGGCCCACCATATACAGTGCTAACCACTGAGCCACCATATACAGTAAAAAACCCCTAAATCAAAACCCACCCCAAAAGGCTAACCATGACCACCAAAAACCTTAACCACTGAGCCAAAACAGTGCTAACCATGAGCCACCTATACAGGCTAACCACTGGCCACCTTTAACCCCCCCACAAAAAACCCAAACGGAAACCCCCCTTTCCAGGAAAAACCCGGCCAATAACAGTGCAAAACCACTGACCCCCCCTATCATCTAACCACTGAGCCACCAAAAATTAACCCTAACCCCTAATTTTCCCTGAGCCACCTATACAGTGCAACCACTGGCCCCAATACCCCTAACCTGCCCCCCCTTTTTCCAACCACTGGCCCCTTAAGGGGACCACTGAGCCCCTTACTGCAAAACCAAGCCCCCCTTTTTTGGGCCCCCTGACCCCAAAATTCTAACCAGAGCCCAAATTACGTGCCACTGAGCCAAAATTACAGTGCTAACACCCCCCATTCAAAACCATGAGCCCATATACGGCAAACCACTGAGCCCCCTTTTTAAGGGTAACAAAAATGGCCATATACGGCTAACCCTCCCCAAACATCTCACCCCCCTATACAGCTAAAAAAAAAATTTTAAACCCCCAATAATTCATCCGGGGTTTAACTCCCCCAAACTTAAACACCCAAACACAAAGACCCCAATAAAACAAACCCCGGGCCCCTATACAGTGCTAACCACTGACCCCCAAAACATCAACCACTGGGGCCCCCAAAAAACCAGTGCAAACCCACGGGCCACCTATACATCTAACCTGGGCCACATATCAGGAACCATGAGCCCCCAAATTTACGTGCAACCCCCCCCAAAATTAAGGAAACCACTGACCACCTATACATGCTAAAAAAAGAGCCACCAAAAACAGGGCCCCAAAAGGGCAAACATGCCCCCTTTTTACCTTCCCCCGGGGCCCCTCCCATTAACCCGGAAACACCATAACGGCAACCATACCCCAAAAGTTTTGTAACCCTGAGCCCCCCTTACAGTCTAACCACAAAAGAAAAATTTTAAAACACAAACCACCAAAAAAGTGCCCCCACTGAGCCACTATACAGTGCCCCCCCCAAACAAACCCCCCCCTACAAAAAAAACCTCCCAAAATCCCCCACCAATAAGGCCCAAAAACCAAAAATTCCCCCAAACCCCCCTATACGGGTCTAACCCGAGCCCCCAAAATTTCTAACGGCCCAAACAACCCCAACCCATATAAGTAACCACTGACCCCCAATCCAGCTAACCACTCCCCCATATCAGGAAACCCACTGAGCCCCTTACGTGAAACCAGGCCCCTATACAGTAACCATGGCCCGTTAAAAAACCCCGAGCCAAAAAACCCCAGGGCCACCTTTTTCCCCCCAAAACACTCCCCGAGCCACCTTAAAATGCCCCCCGAGCCACCATATACAGTGCAAACCCCACTGACCCCCCTTTTAACTGCAAACCCCGGCCACCATAACATGAACCATGGGCCCAAAAAAAACCCGGCTTAACCCTCCCCCACCATATACGTAACAACCCCCACCCAAATCATGAAAAAACCCCAACATGCCCCAAATCCCCCTACACCCCCCCAAAAATTCCCCCCAACCCCCAAAAATTGAACCAGGGCCCCAAAAAGGAACCAGGCCCCAATAATTTAAAGGACCCAAAAACCAAACACACCACTATACGGGGTTAACCAAGCCCACCATATACCCAGTCCCCCCCACTGAGCCACTATACAGTGCAAACCAAATGGCCCCAAAATACAGTGAAACCCACTGAGACCATACAGTGAAAAACCACTCCCCCCCTTAAAAGGGCTAACCATGACCCCCAATTAAATGCTAACACTGGCCACTAACTGAAAAACTGAGCCCCATATACGGCAAACCACTGAGCCCCCATATCCAGTGTAACCCTGACCCTTAAAAACCACTGAGCCCCCATCAGTGCTAACCATGAGCCACCATATACAGTGCTAACCCTAGCCACCGAAACAGTGCTAACCCCCACCACCTAAATGCTAACCAACCACCTAACAGTCAAACCAGAGCCACCATATAGGGGGCTACACGGGGGCCCATATACATGCTAACAATGCCCCCAATAAGTGCAAACCCAAGCCCCCATATACAGTGCCCCCCACTGAGCCCCATATCAGTGCAAACCATGGGGCCCCAAAACCAGTGCAACCACTGAGCCCCAAAAAAAGGGGGCCCAATGAGCCACTTTACATGCTAACCACTACCACCATATACGCCCCCAACCCAAAACCACAACCCCAAACAAAAAGGAAAACCCCGGCCCCAAACATGCTAACCACTGCCCCCCATATACAGGAACCAGGGGGCCCCCATATAATGCAAACCATGGCCACATATCAGTGCTAACCACGAGCCCCATATACGTGCAAACCACCCCACCATATCAGTGCAACCACTGAGCCCCCAAAAATGCCATGAGCCACCTAACAGTCTAACCACTGACCCCTATAATGAAACCCTGACCCCCAAAAAACAGTGAAACCCCGGGCCAAATTCAAACCTGACCCAAAACCATTAAATGACCACCAAACGGGGAACCTCCACATAAGTGTAACCCCGACCCCCTTTTTAAAGTGCAACCCATGACCCAAAAAAACCCCACTGACCCACCAAAATTCCCATGACCCTTTTTACAGTGCTAAACCATAAAAAAAGGAAACCCCCCCAAAAATTCCAACCCCTTAATCAAAAAACAAGCCCCAAATGAGCCCCCCTTTCCCAAACGGCCCATTCCAAAACCCGGCACCTCCAAAACCCTCCACCCCAAAAAACCCCAAACAGGCCCCAGGGCCCCCAAACCAAAACCATGCCCCCCCGGGCAAACAACTTTTTCCCCAAACCGGCCCCCCCAAACGGAAAAAAGGGGGGGGGGGTTTTTAAAAGGCAAAAAAAAAAAAAAAAAAGGGGAAAATGGAATATACAGGAACCCTACCCCAAAAACCCAAACCCCCAAAAACCCAAACCCAAAAGTGCCCCCCAAAACCCTTTAACCCCCAAACAACCCCCCTACCCCTTTAACGGGCCCCCAAAACATTACCCCCCTCCCTTTTTTCGGAAACCCACGGCCCCATATACAGTCAAACCATTTGGCCACCATATCCCAGTGTACCTCCCCCCTTTTTGGAAACCCTACCACCATATACTGCTAACCCGGGCCCCCATATACATTTCCCCCCAAGCCACCAAAACAGTCAACCACTCCCCCATCCTAAAAAAAACGGGGAAAAAACATGACCATCCCCAATCATGCAAAACCCTCCAAAAAATTTTTAACCCATGACCCCAATACAGTGTAACCCGAGCCACTTAATTTCCCACAAAAATTAAAACCCCCCCTTTAAGTAAACCCAAACCCCAAAAACCAAAGGCCCCCACGGCCCAAAAACTTTTAAACGACAAAACAGGCAACCACAAAATAACCTAACCCCCCCTTTAAACCCCGGGGCCAAAAACCTTACCCCCCCCAAAATTTTTAACCCCTTTTTAAAAACCCCCACAAAAAAACCCCCGGGAACCCCTTTTCACCCCACCAATACCCTTAACCCCGGGCCCACCATATACTGCAAACCAAGGCCCAAAATAAAAAGTCAAAAACCCAATCTTCCCCCTGACCACTAACATGAACCATGAGCCACCATATACAGTGCTAACCACTCCACCATATACATGCAACCACTGAGCCCAATAAGTGCTAACCACTCCCCCGTAAAAAAACCCCGGCCCCCATAAGGAACCACGACCACAAAAACAGGCTAACCCCTGAGCCACAAACATGAACCACTGAGACGTTCCAGTCAAACCACTGAGCCACTTTACAGTGCTAACCCGACCCCCAAAAAACCAAAACCCAAACTGACCACAAACATAAAAACCCCCAGGCCCCCGTATCAGTGCAAAACCCCAACCCCCGTTAACATTAACCCCCACCTTTTACAGTGAACCATGAGCCACCATTACAGTGAACCAAAGCCCCATAAAAGGGAACCCCCCCTTTTAACAGTGAAACCCACTGAGCCCCCTTTATACAGTCAAACCACTGCCCACCTTTACAGGCTAACCACTGAGCCCCATCATTCCCCCGGCCCCCCTTTAACATCAATAAAACCAAACAAACCTCCCCCCCCTTAACCCAAACCAAAAAAAAATTAACCACTAGCCACCATAACATGTAACCCCTGAGCCACCTATACAGTGCTAACCACAAAAGCCACCTATCAGTGCAAAACCATTTAACATTAACCCCCTTTAACCCAAACGGCCCACCTTGGGGGAAAAAAAAAAACAAACGGGCCACCAAATACATGCTAACCACTGACCACTTTCATGAAAAACCCCCTTACATGCTAACCACTGACCCCAAAATCCCCCCCCCCCTTTTTCCCCCCCCAAAACCGTTCCCATGACCATCCAAAACAGGGCCCCAAAAACAGTGTAACCACGGGGAAAAACAAAACCATGCCCCCCCAAAACAGGCCCATCAAAACCCCCTCCCATTCCCCTTCCCCCAAACATGCAAACTGAGCCCAAATACAGTGCAAAACCAGGGCCCCAACATGTCACTGACCACCATATAAGTGTAACCCCCACCAAAGTGCAAAACCACTGACCCACCGTATACAGTGCTAACCACTGACCACCTTTTAACAGTACTAACCACTGAGCCACCGTATACGGGGCTAACCACTGAGCCACCTTTAAACAGTCTAACCACTGAGCCCCATAACAGTGCTAACCACTGAGCCACCGTATACGGGCTAACCACTGAGCAACCATATACAGTGCTAACCACTGAGCCACCGTATACAGTGCTAACCACTGAGCCACCATATACAGTGCTAACCACTGAGCCACCGTATACAGTGCTAACCACTGAGCCACCATATACAGTGCTAACCACTGAGCCACCATATACAGTGCTAACCACTGAGCCACCATATACAGTGCTAACCACTGAGCCACCGTATACAGTGCTAACCACTGAGCCACCATGTACAGTGCAACCACTGAGCCACCATATACAGTGCTAACCACTGAGCCACCATACAGTGCTAACCACTGAGCCACCGTATACAGTGCTAACCACTGAGCCACCATATACAGTGCTAACCTCTGAGCCACCATATACAGTGCTAACCACTGAGCCACCATATACAGTGCTAACCACTGAGCCACCATACAGTGCTAACCACTGAGCCACCGTATACAGTGCTAACCACTGAGCCACCATATACAGTGCTAACCTCTGACCCACCATACAGTGCTGACTACTGAGCCACCATATACAGTGCTGACCACTGAGCCACCATATACAGTGCTAACCACTGACCACCATATACAGTGCTAACCACTGAGCCACCGTATACAGTGCTAACCACTGAGCCACCATACACAGTGCTAACCACTGAGCCACCGTATACAGTGCTAACCACTGAGCCACCATATACATGCTAACCACTGACCCACCATATACAGTGCTAACCACTGAGCCACCATATACAGTGCTAACCACTTTGCCACCATATACAGTGCTAACCACTGTGCCACCATATACAGTGCTAACCACTGAGCCACCATATACAGTTGCTAACCACTGAGCCACCATACAGTGCTAACCACTGAGCACCGTATACAGTGCTAACCACTGAGCCACCATATACACTAACCACTGAGCCACCATTTTACAGTGCTAACCACTGAGCCACCATATACAGTACTAACCATTGAGCCATCATATACAGTGCTAACCACTGAGCCCCCATATACAGTGCTAACCACTGAGCCACCGTATACAGTGCTAACCACTGACCCACCATACAGTGCTAACCACTGAGCCACCATATACAGTGCTAACCACTGAGCCACCGTATACAGTGCTAACCACTGAGCACCGTATACAGTGCTAACCACTGAGCCACCGTATACAGTGCTAACCACTGAGCCACCATATACAGTGCGAACCACTGAGCCACCGTATACAGTGCTAACCACTGAGCCACCGTATACAGTGCTAACCACTGAGCCACCGTATACAGTGCTAACCACTGAGCCACCATATACATGCTAACCACTGAGCCACCATATACAGTGCTAACCACTGAGCCACCATATACAGTGCTAACCACTGAGCCACCATATACAGTGCTAACCACTGAGCCACCATATACAGTGCTAACCACTGAGCCACCATATACAGTGATAACCACTGAGCCACCATATACAGTGCTAACTACTGAGCCACCATATACAGTGCTAACCACTGAGCCACCATATACAGTGCTAACCACTGAGACACCATACAGTGCTAACCACTGAGCCACCTTATACAGTGCTAACCACTGAGCCACCATACAGTGCTAAACCACTGAGCCACCATACAGTGCTAACCACTGAGCCACCATATACAGTGCTAACCACTGAGCCACCGTATACAGTGCTAACCACTGAGCACCATATACAGTGCTAACCACTGAGCCACCGTATACAGTGCTAACCACTGACCCTCCATATACTGTGCTAACCACTGAGCCACCGTATACAGTGCTAACCACTGAGCCACTATATACAGTGCTAACCACTGAGCCACCATATACAGTGCTAACCACTGAGCCACCATATACAATGCTAACCACTGAGCCATCATATACAGTGCTAACCACTGAGCCACCAAAATACAGTGCTAACCACTGACCACCATATACAGTGCTAACCACTGACCACCATAATACAGTCCTAACCACTGAGCCACCATATACAGTGCTAACCACTGAGCCACCATTTTACAGTGCTAACCACTGAGCCACCATATACAGTGCTAACCACTGAGCCACCATATACAGTGCTAACCACTGAGCCACCATATACAGTGCTAACCACTGACCCACCATATACTGTGCTAACCACTGAGCCACCATGCCATTAAGTGTTATCACAATACATATAGGAAACTTGCAGAGTACAAAATACGACACCGACCATCCATTCCATTTTTTACACTGTAACAACACAACCGTTCATTGCAAATGTTTCCTACAAACTGAGCTGTAGAGGAGAATTTACTGAGCAGGTCCAGTACCTGCTGCTTACCAGTGCTCCCATCTGCAGAAGAGTTACAAAGGCAGAGGCATTAGTTTTGATTCAACCCTCATATATAGTTTTCAGAAAATGAATAAGGTAGAGCAGAGTAAAAGGAGAAGAAAAAGAGAAAGAAAGAAAAAGAAAATAAAAGATAAAAGGCTAAGAACAGGAATGAAAGGTAGAACAGAAAAGCAAGAAGGAGGGAGTAGTGGGTGGGGGAGGAGGCAAGTTGGGGAAAGGGAAGGAAGATAAAGAAGAGAAAGAAAGAAAGGTAAGAAGGATAAAGGAGAGGGAAAAATCAAGAAGGAGAGTGGGAGGGAAAAAAAGGAAGAGAAGAAACAAAAGTGTGGGGGTCAACACGTGTGGCATCTCATGCAAAGTGGCATTGAATGCTAAGTGGATGCAGTTACTTCATGGCAGTTAGTCAGGGCAGGAGTCAGGTAAGCCACTCTATTTAACAGGCAGAGGGAGAAAAAAAAAAACTTTAAACTTCTTTTCCTTTCCCTATCACCATGTCCCTTTTCTTCAATATCTATTGTTCTATGCGCTCTTGCTCTTTACCTTCACCGACCCCATCCCCCCTCCATCACCACTCATCCACATCAGCCCCTCTCTCCTCCCCTATGTACAGCTCCCATGCTATCTTCTTTTTAGTGAGGATTCTCAGCCCACCATATTCTAAACATTTGTCATAATAAACAAAGTCCAAAATCTAAAAACTATTTGCTCTTCCTCTTTTTGCTGCTGCTCCTCTCAGGTGATATCTCTCCCAACCCTGGTCCGCCCTCCAACCTCAACTCCTCTCCCACCACACATAGAAACCCCACTAACCTCATTACCATCACTTGCACTCCTTCATCCGCCTCTTTTAACTGCGCTCTCTGGAATCCACGGTCTGTATGCAACAAACTTACCTTCATTCACAATTACTTCCTCACCAACTCTCTAAACCTGCTGGCCCTCACAGAAACCTGGATCCAGGATTCAGACACTGCACTTTCCCCGGCTGCTATTTCTCACGGCGGACTACACTTCTCCCACTCCCCTAGACCTGGGAACAGACGTGTGGTGGAGTTGGCCTCCTCCTGTCCCCACAATGCACTTTCCAGGTCATTCCTCTCCAGCCCCATCACTCTCATTCCCTTCTTTTGAGGTCCATACCATTAGGCTATTCCATCACCTCCACCTCAAAGTAGCAGTGGTATACACCACCCCCAGGTCGCCCACCAAGTTCTCGACCATTTCCTCCGCGTGGCTCCCGCATTTCATGTCCTCAGATTTACCAACCCTTATTCTGGAGACTTTAACATTCCTATAAACAGCCCCATCTCCCCATCTGCATCCCAGCTCCTATCTCTAACTACCTCATCTTGGCCTATCACAGCTCTCAACCTCTGAGACGCACGAAAACGGTAACACCCTTGACCTGGTCTTTACCCGCTCTGCTCATCCTCCCTCTTGATAACTTACCTTTACTCTCTGACCACAACATTCTTTCCTTCTCACTCACTAACCCCTCGCCAACACAGCCCAATCCTACCTATCACACATCCAGAAATCTACAGGCCATTAACCCTCAAGCACTCACAGACGCCCTCATCTCATCTCTGTCCCCAATCTCTTCAATCTCCTGTCCAGATCAGGCAGTACATCATTACAATGATACTCTCAGAAGCTCCCTGGACCAAGTAGCGCCCCTCACCATCAGAACCTCCAAACAGAGAACAAAACAGCCCTGGCTCACACCACAAACTCTATTCCTCCAGCGATGCTCGAGGAGTGCTGAACGTCTATGGAGGAAAACTCCGCTCACCAGGAGACTTTATCCACTATAAATTCATGCTCAAAACCTACAACTCTGCCCTTCACCTCGCCAAACAGACCTACTTCACCACCCTGATCTCCTCACTATCCAACAATCCAAAAAAACTCTTTGACACCTTTCATTCTCTCCTCAGTCCTAAAGTGCAGGCCCCTATCACTGACCTCTGTGCTGATGACCTGGCTTCCTACTTCATGGAGAAAATAGACAACATCCGCCAGGAAATCAGCTCTCAGCCTCCAAGCACTGCCACCCCCATTCTTCCCCACATCTCCTCCGCTCACTCTCCACATTTGACCCAGTCACAGAAGAAGAAGTCTCCAGGCTCCTTTCTTCCTCTCGTCCCACCACATGCACTACTGACCCCATTCCCTCACACCTGCTCCAGTCTCTCTCTCCAGTCGTCACCACCCACTTAACCACAATCTTCAATCTCTCCCTCTCTTCTGGCATCTTCCCCTCCTCCTTCAAACACCTCGATCATTACTCCTTTATTAAAGAAAACCACTCTCGACCCAACCTGCACAAATAACTACAGACCAGTCTCCAATCTCCCCTTCATCTCTAAACTCTTGGAGCGCCTGGTCTATTCCCGCCTCACCCGTTACCTCTCCCTCACTCTCTTCTAGACCTCATTACAGTCTGGTTTCCGCCCCCTTCACTCTACAGAAACTGCCCTCAAAGTGACCAATGACCTTCTGACAGCAAAACGTAATGGTGACCACTCTCTGCTTATTCTTCTTGATCTCTCTGCAGCTTTGACACTGTTGACCACCATCTCCTACTCTCTATGTTTGCACTCCATTGGCATAAAGGACACTGCTCTCTCCTGGCTCTCCTCCTATCTTTCTGACCGCTCTTTCAGTGTATCTTTTGCTGGCTTCACCTCTTCCCCTCTTCCCCTCACTATTGGAGTCCCTCAGGTTCAGTCCTTGCCTCTCCTCTTCTCTCTCTACACGGCCCCGATTGGACGCACCATCAGCAGATTGGCTTTCAGTACCATCTTTATGCTGATGACACACAACTATACACTTCAGCCCCTGACCTTACCCCTGCGGTATTAAAGAACAGCAATGACTGTCTAGCTGCAGTTTCCAATATCATGTCCACTCTCTATTTGAAACTAAACCTTTCCAAAACTGAACTTCTTCTGCTCCCCCATCCACTAACCTCCCAAATCAGACATCTCTCTCTCAGTTTGCGGCACCACGATAACGCCTAGGCAGCAGGCTCGCTGTCTGGGTGTTATGTTTGACACCGATCTCTCCTTCTCCTCCCACACACAATGTCTCGTCCGCTCCTGTCGCTTACACCTGAAGAAACTCTAGAGTTTTCCCCCTTTTTCACCCAAACAACAAAAACCCACCTAGCC